>CAXIWF010002251.1:0-12500 GCA_964036045.1 Eutreptiella sp. 'Long Island Sound 2002' | reverse complement strand
TATCTCCCCAGCTGGATTTACCATCGAAATTAGACTGAACTCAGTAATTTATCAATAAGGAAACAAGAAAAACGGAAAACAAAAGGGATGCAAATATTGTTGCCTAACTCCTCACAACATAGGCCCATGCAGAATGATTGTAGCCCAAGCTGGGAGTTTCGATTCTACTGCTGTAGACTCCTATCCGTCATCAAGACAAGCATAGCCTCAGCTCTCGCGCTTCTTAGCATGGTAGCAATCGGGGTTGGAATCTGCAGCGACTACAACCTTGCCGCTCTGGGGGCACCGTGGCTGGAGTGGCTGGTGCTGCTGTGCGCAGCGGTGCTGCTGGCGGTCAACGAGGGATTCCAGGTAAACTTGGTAATAACTACACGACAAAGCAGACAGGTGAAACATGCAATACTAACCTCAATCGCTTCTACACGAACTCGAACAAATGCCCACCTATTCCCATCCTGTGTAAATAGGTCAGCGTGCTAGGCATCCAACATATGCAGCTGAAACGCATCCAGGAACTAAGGTACTTCCGAGCTGCCAAAATCCACGCACTCATTTACCCCGAAATTGAAACTGCAACGGTTCAAACCAGTACCGGTGGTACATCAGCACTTAGTGGTGCAGCACCCAGCCGTGAAGACAAGAATGGTGACAAGAATGGTGACCATGAGCAGGGAGGAATGAAGGCCGAGGATGCTGAGGAGCAGATGAAGAAGGGGAAGGAGAAGGAGGTAGAGGAAAGGCAGGAGGGTGCTCCCACCCTTGTGAGGAACCTGCTGGTGGGCCAGTCCTTCATGGTGGTGCTCTGCACCTTCATCATCGCGCAGCTCACCACACTGCCTTACTTCCCCACCATCCAATTATTCGGAGACCTCGGATCCGGATCTGGATCTGTGTCAGCTGGAGGCGGGGATGATTCATCCGCAAGAGACCAGACCGACAATATACTGACGTCCATATTTATCAGGTCGGGCATCCCGGGTGTACTGGTGACAATAACCTGCGCCCAGCTGCTGCCCAGCATGCTAGCAAAGGAATACCCACTGCAGTTCGCCAATATCCCCGGGGTATACTACGTTATCAAGCTGGCCCTGTTGATCGAGAGTATCGGCATCGTGAGGTATGTGTATCTACACGTGGCCGCAATGGACTACCTGTGCTTCTCCACGACCAAGAGTGGAGGTGGAGGCCACAATGATGATGATGATGATGATGATGGTGATGATGATGATGCGGGAGCACGTGCCAATAAACACATCTCAGGGAATTCTTTATTCGCTGCCACAATAAACAGCAGTAGAAGAGGGAATGATAAGAAAATTTCGAAGAAAAGAAACAGCACCACGACAGTGTCGTCTGCAGACAGCCCACTGCAGAGACTACTCCCATTCAGGATCTCGCCTTCAAAAAGAGCGCCACGCAACACTTGGATTGATCATAACAGCAGCAGCAACACCAGCGCTAACAACCTCGCTAGCAGTAGCAACAGCACAAATAGCAGATTTGCCCCAGACGATGATTCCGTCTTTGCACCATCAGATGTGGAGGAAGGAGAGGAAGTGGAAGAGGAAGGAGAAGGGCTAAGAGAAGTCGGGAGGAGGGAGGATATGCACGGTGAGGCACGACAGCTCCATTCAGACAACCCAAACTGGCGCAGCAAACAATTGCACGATCATCATCATGACCACTATTGGAGACTAGAGCAGCACCAAGAGAAATTCCAAGAGCAGAAGTTTTGGGAAGGGAAGAAGCATGACCCTAAACCGAAGCCTGGGGGCAGGGCTGCCTCAATCACTCCATTTTCAAATGGTAGAGGCATCGCCCTATCCGTGGATACCGCCAGCAGCCGCAGTCTGCACGAGCAAGACGAGGTTGCCGACACGCTTCTCTCTGTTCGACCCCATCAACCTCAGGCCCGTGTGCACGCCTCTACCTCAGACACTTGCGACAGGAGCAGAGGAAGTACATGTGCTGCGCAGAGAGGCACCATTATATACAACGGGATAAGAGGACTCCAGACTATCATGAGCACTATTCTCACTTTCACCTGTCTGGCATTCCTCTGCTATTGCATCACTATGGGTTATGCCGTCGCACCTAAAATCCACGACGGAGATGCAACCTCCTCAAATTACGAGCAGAGCGATGGCGGTGGCGGTAATAAGCAGCAGGTATCTCTTCTAGCGGTAATAGTGCAGTTCACTATCCTCTGCATGGCGCTGGTGGTGGTGTACTATTGTGAGGGTCTGAAGGTGGCGGTAATCAGCACAGCACACCTGTCCACCGAAGATGCATCTTTCCGAAATAGCGCTGCTGCCCAGGGATATAAAAATGGGCAGCAGCAAGAGTACCACCGTGTAATGCAGATCCATAGGCTACTACATCCTTCTCCTCCTCCGACTGCTCTGGGTGCGATTGTCAGCCCGGTGGTAGAGGCAGAGGCACAGGCAGAAGTAGCTGTCACCGCTAGAGATTCGCTCCTGTCTAATACCATTCTGCCACTAGCCGATCAGCACCAGCACCAGCACCAGCGAAGCATGGATAAGAGCAATGACATCAGATTTAAGAATGGTGTGACTGGTACAGAACATGATGTTGATGATGGTAAGAAGATATCGACAGTCTCGGCAGCAGCAACCAGACCTGCGGTGATAGCGGATGAAAAGTTCATCCAGCAACAGGACCAGCTCGATCAGCAGCAAGGGCAGCAGAAGCAAAAGCAGAAGAAAGAGCAGAAGCAGATTCAAGGGTCGGTGGTGCAGGAAAAGATTGGGGAGTTGGAGGAGGGAGACCGAGTCAAGCACTTCTTGCTGGGCCGGCAGCTGATCGTGGTGCCACTGAACTTCATCGTCGCACAGCTCACACACTTCTCAGGCTTTCCCTCGGACCTGCTGCCTAGCTTCCTTTACTATCTCATCATCGTAGTGGGCCTTCCTGGAGTGCTAGTGCTACTGCAGTTCGCCCAGCTGACGCCACAGTTGCTTGCCGAGAAGAACAGCAGTTCTTTCATGAACATGCGTGGCGGCTATTCCGTGGTCTACACAGCACTCGCTATAGAGAAGCTCGGCTTGACAGACTTCTCCTGGGTTCTGTACGCTTTCATTAACAATGGTTTCTGCGCATTTTTCGCTATTTCTGCTTCTCCGACTTCTTCTTCCGGCCAGAAGTCCAATCCTACAGCAGATGATGGAGGTGGCGACAAAGAGTACATATCGTTGCCCGAGGTCTGATCAATACCAAGCAAAAAAACTTCTTCAACTCAAAGTAATGTACCCAGCATTCAAGGAGGCAGCAACAACTAATAGTAAAGAGCTTACTGAGCTGGTTCAACAAGCATTCTCGTAATATCTGTCCGCCCTGCCTGTAAGCTGTTTCATGGCATCATCCGATTGTGCAGACTTTGCTCACTCTTTGTTCCGTCGACCTGAATAACAGGAAGAATGAAGTAAGATGCCCGTAAAAAAATGGCTATAATAAGTGGAAGTTCCACTTGTTGTCCAGGTAACCAGCTTCATGCAAGTTGAAAATGAAGCCATGTCTTTGTCTGAGGAAACCTAAAAACTTACTTCGAAGTAGTTTTTATTCCCAAATTTTTTTCGATACGAAGGCACGAGACGACCACACAGAACTCCATAGCAGCAGCGACCAGCAGAAACTGGGAATTTCACAGTTTCTGCTCGTACTCCATCCAACAGGAGAGGGCTACCTGTTCATCTGAGGCCATCACAGTTTTTCAATAAGCGCCAATCCTGTTCCTTGTATCAATATTTTCTATAGCCACCTTGAAGCGATGCAAAAGCGGCAGAAGCGAGACGAAGAAGTGGAAGGTGATGACGCCATCGATGCTGACTCTTCTGCATTGAAGAGGACTAAATACGATGCTCCAAGCAGCTCTGCATTGGTAACTGTCAGCGATAAGGATTGGGCAGTCTCGACCAGTGTAATAGATCCGTCCAGAACTTCTTCTTTGCCTGCGCCGGAAGTGTCTCTAGTTGGCCACGAAGGCGCTGTGTACTCTATAAGCTTTGATCCCACCGGCAACCACCTTTGCTCAGGCTCCTTGGATAAAAATATTTGTAAGCAATCAAACTTTGTCAAACTATCATATAGTATGTTAACTGCAATTTTTTGGAGAACTTCCTCAATGTTTTGGTTAATTTTCTATCGCGATGTATCGCGAACGCTGCACAAATCTATGCCGACTCATTGACTAACAATGGATATTTTCCGAACTCAAAATTTGATTTGTTCTAACTTTATTCCCACTGTTTCTTCCCCACAACACTAGTGCTGTGGGATGTACATGGAAAATGTAGTAACTATAATGTTATGACTGGGCATAAAGGCGCAGTACTGGAGCTACACTGGTGCGAGCGTGGGAGCATTGTATCCTGCTCAGCGGACAAAACTGTCGCCACCTGGGATGCGAACAAGGGACTGCGAACGAGAAAGTTCGCCGAGCATACTGGCATTGTCAACTCTTGCTCCGTGGCCCGGGATGCTCCGCACCTGATAGCGAGTGGATCTGATGACTGCACTGTAGTGCTTTGGGATGCTCGGGTGAAGAAGTCCCTGAGTAGTATCTACCATGACTACCAGGTCTGCAGCGTCTGCCTGTCTCACGACGGTACATCAGTTTTCACAGGGGGCATCGATAACATCATCAGGTATGCTAAGATTCATGTTTTAGCTCTGCTATGTTTTGTTTGGGACTGCTTATTGAAAAGAAGCCTTATTATATTTCTGCTTTTGCACTATTACACGTGCAGATTCGACTACAAATCCATGACTTTAAAGTCTCATCTGAAACCTTATTAGTTGTTCTCTATCACTTTGATAACCAATTCCTTTTCACTTTCTCTACTGTGGGATTTTTTTTATAAATCCTCGGGGTGACTTATCGCAAACAGGCGGTTCGATGCCCGCAGGGCGGACGTGGAGATGCCGGACATGGAGCTGGAAGCACACGCCGACACCATCACGGGGCTGGCACTGAGCCCCGACGGACACCACCTGCTCTCCAACTCGATGGACTCACAGCTACGCTGCTGGATGTACGGCCATTCGTTGCGGGTGGGCCTGACTCTGCAGCCCAGAGGGTGAGGCCCCCCTCCTCTTCTCCTATCTCTCTCTCCCCCCCTTCCCCCCCTCCCGTTGCTCATTGCCTACACTATATACATTTGAATTTAATCATCACTCTCCTGCTACTATAAATATCTTTATCGCCCATCCTCTTTATAATGCTTCCTCCTCTTCCTCCTCTTCCTCCCTATATCTCCCCTCTCCCCATCTCTCCCCCTCTATCTGCTCTCTGGTTTGTTGACACCTTCCTCTATCTGCTCTCTGGTTTTTGTAAACCTTCCTCTATCTACTCTCTGGTTTGTGCACACCTTCCTCTCAGTGCGAGCACGTACTCACGGGTGTACACCACGGAGCAGAGAAGCTGCTGTTGCGATGTGCTTGGGCTCCAGACCAGGACACCGTCACAGCTGGTTCCGCAGACAGGTACCCAACCTAACCTCATTCTTACCCTGCTCACTGCACTGCCCTGCCCTACTCCACCCTACTCTATCATACCTCCTACCCTACTTGACCCTACTCTTTCCTTATTAAATTAAGTACATTAGTTTCGATTCCTTACTTTTCCCCGTACTGTGCTTTACTTTCCTGCTCTGGCTCTGACGAAACGCATCAATGATGGCTTGCTTGCTTGCTTGACTTCTCAGGCTGGTGCATATGTGGGAAACAACCACCTACCAGCAGCTCCCCAGCTGGCCGGGGCACAAAGCCTCCGTCAACGAGGTAACTAAATGACCTTGTTATTGTCATACCTACTGGCCTACCGGCCTGCTGCCTGCTGCCTGCTGCCTCCTGCCTCCTGCCTGCTGCCTGCTTTTATAGCAGTGTGCTTGGTAGAGTGCAGTGTGTTTGGTAGTGTGCAATGTGTAGCTTCTTTGCTGGTACAGATGAAAGATCGATCGCCCTTTCTGAAGCCTCATTTCATTATCCGTTTTCGCCTTTCCTCATTTCGACCCCGCTTTTTTTCGTTTATTCACAATTTTTCTCTAACTTCGATGATTGATGAATATGATGATAATGGCGATGATAATGGTAATTGTTATGTGTCTCCTGCAGGTCATTTTCCACCCTACGGAGCGCATTGTGGCTTCATGTAGCAGTGATAAAACCATAATATTGGGTGAGCTCCCAGCTCTGTAATCATAACTACTTAATCTTAATTGCGGACGCTCAGCAGGCAAGCAGGCACACATGAACTTCACCAGCGGAAGTAGCAGAGAACACCAGCTGAATGCCTATACTTTGAAGATATTGCAGATTTGATCGAAGAACCAAACACCCCTAGCCAAGTCTAACCACTGCAGATTCACCTGTGCACTAACCCGCCAACAGCAGCACCTCGTAGCCTTTATATATGTATTGTGTTTGTGAGAGAAGAAGTTGTTGACCTTGATTAATCCTAATGAATAATAAGAAAGGTTATGATATCGGTAAGGGTGGGGTGCATTTAGAGGATATTATCATAGTGTTTCTACTGTTACTCTCATCGCTCAACTCGAAAACTATTGAGGTGCACAGTATACACTGCACCCTGTCAATCTATTTCAGCAACAGATAATCTGCTACAGATCGGACATTTTGACAGTATTTGACTCTCTGTGATCGCTTAGAATATCTGGTATACGATACCAGTCTCAATGTGTTCATGACATTATTCACGATAAATTTAGTCATAAATCAAGGGTAGCTAAAAACTAGTTATATAGCAATCTACCCCATGTGTTAGTTTATATTTTTGTTGAGATTCTATTACACAGAGTAACTCATGAGCCAACAATAGATGCAACATTCATGCTATGGCTCATTCCCCACAAATCAGGCCTGATCAAATCGTTGTTCGCAAGCAGTATCGATACCAGGGATGGAAACTTACTGGGCCAACCAACCACCATCCATATTGATGGCAGTGCCACGCATATTGTTCCCGGCGGGGGAGCACAGGAACACCGCCAGTGCTCCCAGGTCTTCCGGCATGGTGAACTGCAGGGATGGTTGCTTTTCACCAAGCAGTTTATTCTTGGCTTCTTCCACACTGATTCCTTCAGCCGCAGCCCGCTTATCGACCTGTTGCTGTACCAATGGTGTCAATACCCAGCCAGGGCAAATGGCATTGACTGTAACACCAGTAGTTGCAGTCTCCAACGCCACAGCCTTGGTCATGCCAATCACACCGTGCTTGGCTGCCACGTAAGCGGACTTCTGTGCAGAGGCAACAAGGCCATGAGTAGAAGCTATATTTAAGATGCGGCCCCAATTGCGCTGCTTCATACCGGGAAGCACGAGTCGTGTCCCATGGAAAGCAGCACTGAGGTTAATTGCGATGATGGCATCCCATCGATCAACTGGGAAATCCTCAACCGGTGCAACATACTGAATGCCGGCATTGTTCACCAGAATATCAACAGGACCTAAATATGATTCACAATCTTTCACCATAGCTTCAATTTGTTCAGGTTTGCTCATGTCAGCGCCGCTGAAGGAAACCTTAACGCCCAGTGCGGCGACCTCAGCTTTGGCAGATTCGAATTCGCCGAACCCGTTAAGCATTATATTCGCACCCTGCGCAGCCAATACCTTTGCGATGCCCAAACCAATACCGCTAGTCGAACCAGTGACAATGGCGGTTTTGCCATGGAGCATCTTTGATGTGCTTCCGTTCCGTAAAGGCTTGCAAAGAAGGGAAGATACCTTCCGCAGTCTTCCGACGGAACGGGTAAGAGATAGCGCGTTCATGCTTCGGGTAATCAATATCAATGCAAAGATTCTTAGGAAAATATCTCCAATATACAACCACATACTATTTTGAGAATTTTAATATCGCCCAGTCCTCGTACCAGAATAGGATAAGTCATACAAGAAGCCTTCTGTTCATCTGAGCTTTTGGTATCTTTTGTCAA
Source organism: Eutreptiella sp. 'Long Island Sound 2002' (assembly GCA_964036045.1). Taxonomy (NCBI): domain Eukaryota; phylum Euglenozoa; class Euglenophyceae; order Eutreptiales; family Eutreptiaceae; genus Eutreptiella; species Eutreptiella sp. 'Long Island Sound 2002'. The sequence continues at coordinate 4,527 of CAXIWF010002251.1, read as the reverse complement.
GTTGAGAATCAAAATGGATGGCGACAAAACTTCAACGGTTAAAGAACAGAAACACACATGAAGATCTTGCCGACAACTTCGGAATTCTAGGAAATTTCCAGGACCTGCTGCTGCTGAATTGACAACTGTCAATTCAATACTAATCTAATATGCCTTCAATGGAGTCCTTCTTGCTCTGGAATCGTATAATTTAAAGCATTCCAATTACACGGCAGTAATCGTAGTAACTTGCTAGTAATGAGGAAGTGGCGTCAGACTCGATGGTAGGGTGGAGTTAGCGAATGAGATAATTCAAAGGATGATGATCAGAGGAGGAACAGCAGCGACAATCCATTGCTTAAAGTCGACGAGGGTGCGTTCATTGGCAGTTTCCCCATTAACTAGTTATTTGCATAGCAGTGGGAGGACAAATTTTATCGGAACAATTAGGAATAGCCATTTTGAGGCTTCCCATTTAGGGCGTTGTGAGGCTAACTATGCCCCGCTGACCCCGCTGTCCTCTTTTGAGCGGACTGTGTCGCTGTACTCATCATCCATGTGCTATGTGTACGGAAGCATTGAGCGCACTTGGGGCGATGTCAACAAACGAGTATCCCAATTTGCAAGTGCTCTTGTATATAAAGGTACTGTTTGGCTTTTATACTTAAAGGATTGTAGTTACACATGTTTTCCAGATGTTCATCCCAAAGCGAAACTAATATATTTCCAACGCTTCTATATATGCAATAACTGTACCTGCAACTCATTAAGGCCTGAAGAAAGGTGACGTGGTGTCGTTCATGTGTCCTAACACCCCGCCTTATTTAGAAGCGCACTTCGCTGTCCCCGGTGCTGGTGCAGTTCTTCATTCGATTAACACTCGTCTCGATGCTATTCAAATTGCATACCAGCTTCGCCACAGCGAGGCGAAGATAGTGTTCGTTGATAGCGAATTCACGGATCTTATTCAAGAAGTGAAGGCAATGCTGGAAGATCCTACCCGTGCTTCACCTGTACCCGGGACATCCGATAGGTACCAACTACCAACTTTCATCAATATCGTTGATTATGAATACGGCCCTGCTGCAGAGGGGATTATTCATCATAACCTGATTGGAGATACTGACTACGAATCCTTCATTAGCACCGGTGACTCTACTTTCTCTCTAGTGGAGTGTGAAGACGAATGGGACGCGATATCCTTGAACTACACCTCTGGCACTACTGGGAACCCTAAGGGAGTGGTATACAGTTACCGAGGGGTATATTTGAACTCCGTAGGGAATGTGGTGGAGTGGGGCATGGAACGCTTCTCGAAGCTGCTCTGGAGTAAGTACTGCTGCTTCTTCTCATTGCTTTACTATTATTCACGCATGCTTGTGCCGCCATATAGCATTTCTTTTGTTTTCCTATATCCTCATCTACCTTACCTCCTATAATTACACGTTGTGGCTCTGTTGCTGCTGTTGATTGCAGTCGCACCAATGTTCCACTGCAATGGCTGGCTCTTCCCCTGGACGATTTCCAAAGTCGCAGGCTGCTCTTATTTGATGCGGTATGTGCGCGCTAATACGATATTTGATCTCATTGAAAGGTCAGTGCTGGAGTTCTTGTAATTTTGAAATATCTGTTGCTATCATTGTTTCCCATTCGTTATGTGCGCAACGTGCGCACTAATACGATATTTGATCTTATTAAGCGGTGAGTATGCATCAGTTGCTGCATGCCTTGCCTTCCTCGCCCCCAATTCCGGTGGGGAGATTTCTCTGCGGTCTTGTGGTTGACTATAGCTTTGTCTGCGTATTGTACGCTGCTGGTGTTGATCGAAGATCAACAACGAAAGTAGAGTTTCATGCAAGCACGAATGAAGCCATAGAATGCTTGGCACTTGATGATCTTTCATGCCTTTCAAGATAGCAATCACATCACGACATAAAATGTCTATTATGCTGCTATTCCAGATACAAGATCGGCTATATGTGCGGAGCACCCATCACCATGACCACCATGCTGTCGTACCCCAAGCGGTTCCACTTTTCCCACCAGGTTAAGATGTGGACAGCTGGCTCGCCCCCTCCCCCCTGCCGTCATCGAGAAGTTCACCAACGAGATCGGGGTCTCTGTGCAGACGGCGTACGGGCTCACGGAGACATATGGGCCCATCACCACACATCTGCAGGATCCCGAGTGGCACGTGAAGCACAAGCTGAGCAAACAGGAGCTGCTGGAGCGCTGCACGTTCCAGAACAGAGACGCCATGGTGCACGACTTAAAGGTGTTGGACCCGGAGACGATGCAGGAGGTGCCGGAGGATGGGAAGACGACTGGAGAGGTGATGATTAAGGGCAACATGGTGATGAAGGGGTACTTCAAGAACCCCAGCGCCACGGAGGAGGCGTTTGCTGGGGGATGGTTCCACTCTGGGGATCTGGCAGTCAGACACCCCAACGGCAGGTTCCAAATCAAGGACCGCTCGAAAGGTAACTATTTATCTTCTGTGATTTATCCCCCCCCCCCCCCCCCCGCCCCAAACTCCCCGGTCTATTGCATACCTACGTGCATTCTGCATACATTCATCATCATAATCCACATAATTTTTTGCTGCAATCTCTTGCTTGTACTCTGTGGCCCAATGCGCACACGCTATACTATACCATGACAATTCACCGGTAAGTAGACATAATAATCTCTGGTGGTGAGAACATCTCGAGCATCGAAGTTGAAAACATCATGCCATCTTGGAAGTGGCGATCATCGCGATGCCGCACGACAAGTGGGGAGAGGTCCCATGCGCATTCGTGACTCTTACAGAGGAGGCAGGACAGGCAGGGCAGGCTGCACCGACGGAGCAGGAGATGGTACAGTGGTGCCGGCAGCGCATGGCAGCGTTCCAGACGCCCAAGCGAGTGGTGTTCACGACGCTGCCCAAGACCTCCACGGGCAAGGTGCAGAAGAACCTGCTGCGGAAGATGCTACCTGCTGATCCCGACCAGCAGTAAGCAGTAAGGAGTGAGCAGCGAGCAGCTGTTGTTTCGAGATACACACTGATTTAGTTCACTGCAATGAATAGTGAATGTTACCAGAGATGGTTTATCATATCATAAACCAATTTATCACATTGAGGGAAAGGTCAATATTACGACCTTTATCGTTTGGTGCGCAACAGCACCTTAGATTTGGTAGCACTCAGCCAGCAGTGTATTGCGTGGGAAACGTTTGCACATGGGTGCCTTTGTATGTATTATTTATCACACAATCGACATATCGTAATTTGGAATGCATGGCATCTTGTGTGTCGTGCATACCGAGTTATCATTAAAAATTTATACCCGGTTAGTAGTGAGGGGCTAAGCTGTGAGGAGCAGATCGAAAAGCTGTGAGGAGGAACGAAAATAGTTTTATTTCCCACATCCATTAAGCTTGATAAAAAGATGCTCGAAGGATTAAGTACCTTTTTCGAAGATCATAATTTACAAAAGAGAGAAGATCGGGAATAAAATCCGAGAGAGAGAAAGAGAGAGTAAACTCACCCAAGTGAGTGATCTTGCAAGGATATCGTGCCATATAGATCTCACCACTTGGTGAGATAATCTCAAAGCTCAAATATTACCAGCATCAGCATCCATAAACAAAGGATTGCTGGCTTGAAATGTATACTGGAGATATACTTCAAGTCGGGTTGCTTGTATGATAGCATTGTTGTCAGGTAGGCTGTTATACGTAAGAATAAAGACCATTGATGATGATGAGGTAGAAAATACGTGTTAAATTCAGCATTCATGCTGAGGTGAGCAGCAGCATAAACGCTACAAGATCGATTCTGTAACTGCTCACTGCTCACTCCTTACTGCTTACTGCTGGTCGGGATCAGCAGGTAGCATCTTCCGCAGCAGGTTCTTCTGCACCTTGCCCGTGGAGGTCTTGGGCAGCGCCGTGAACACCACTCGCTTGGGCGTCTGGAACGCTGCCATGCGCTGCCGGCACCACTGTACCATCTCCTGCTCCGTCGGTGCAGCCTGCCCTGCCTGTCCTGCCTCCTCTGTAAGAGTCACGAATGCGCATGGGACCTCTCCCCACTTGTCGTGCGGCATCGCGATGATCGCCACTTCCAAGATGCTAGGGTGGCCCAGCATGATGTTTTCAACTTCGATGCTCGAGATGTTCTCACCACCAGAGATTATTATGTCTACTTACCGGTGAATTGTCATGGTATAGTATAGCGTGTGTGCATTGGGCCACAGAGTACAGAGTACAAGCAAGAGATTGCACCAAAAGATTATGTGGATAACAGTTAGGCATTGACGATGACCATTATGATGATGGATGTATGCAGAATGCACGTAGGTATGCAATTACCCATCGCAGGTAAATAGTTACCTTTCGAGCGGTCCTTGATTTGGAACCTGCCGTTGGGGTGTCTGACTGCCAGATCCCCAGAGTGGAACCATCCCCCAGCAAACGCCTCCTCCGTGGCGCTGGGGTTCTTGAAGTACCCCTTCATCACCATGTTGCCCTTAATCATCACCTCTCCAGTCGTCTTCCCATCCT
>CAXIWF010002250.1:0-48494 GCA_964036045.1 Eutreptiella sp. 'Long Island Sound 2002' | reverse complement strand
CCATCGCCCCCCATCGCCCCCCCTCGCCCCCCCTCGCCCCCCTCGCCCCCCCCACCCCCATCGCCCCCGATCGCCCCCCTCGCCCCCCCTCGCCCCCCTCCGCCCCCCTCGCCCCCCATCGCCCCCCATCGCCCCCCTCGCCCCCCTCGCCCCCCCTCGCCCCCCATTGCCCCCGATCGCCCCCGATCGCCCCCGATCGCCCCCGATCGCCTCCCCATCGCGCCCCATCGCCCCCCATCACCCCCTATCGCCCCCCATCGCCCCCCCATTGCCCCCCCATTGCCCTCCATCGCCCCTTATCGCGGCCCAACGCCACCCATCGCCCCCCCTCGCCCCCCCTCGCCCCCCATCGCCCCCCCTCGCCCCCCATCGCCCCCCATCGCCCCGCATCGCCCCCCCCCGCCCCCCATCGCCCCCATCGCCCCCAACGCCCCCGATCGCCCCCCATCGCCCCCCATCGCCCCCTGTCGCCCACCATCGCCCCCCACCGCTCCCCGCTCGCTCCCCATTGCCCCCCACCGCCCCCCATCGCCCCCCATCGCCCACATCCCCCCCCATCGCCCCTTCTCGCCCCCCATCGCCCCCCATCGCCCCCCATTGCCCCCAATTGCCCCAATCGCCCCCCCTCGCCCGCCATCGCCCCCCTCGCCCCCCTCGCCCCCGGTCGCCCCCCTCGCCCCCCCTCGCCCCCCCTCACCCCCCCTCACCTCCCATCGCCCCCCTCGACCCCCTCGCCCCCGATCGCCCCCGATCGCCCCCGATCGCCCCCCATCGCCCCCCCATCGCCCCCCATCGCCCCCCATCGCCCCCCATTGCCCCCCCATTGCCCCCCATCGCCTCCCATCGCCCCCCATCGCCCCCCAACGCCACCCCTCGCCCCCCCTAGCCCCCCATCGCCCCCCATCGCCCCCCCTCGCCCCCCTCGCCCCCGCCCCACATCGCCCTGCCCCCCATCGCCCACGATCGCCCCCGATCGCCCCCCATCGCCCACCATCGCCCGCCCCCAATCGCCCCCCATGGCCCCCCATCGCCCCCATCGCCCCCCATCGGCCCCCATCGCCCCGCATCGCCCCCCCTCGCCACCCATCGCCCCCCGATCTCCCCCCATCCCAACGCCACCCATCGCCCCCCCTCGCCCCCCTCGCCCCCCATCGCCCCCCTCGCCCCCCCTCGCCCCGCCCCCCATCGCCCCCCCTCGGCCCCCCCTCGCCCCCCATCGCCCTCCATCGCCCCCCATCGCCCCCCATCGCTCCCCATCGCCCCCCACCGCCCCCCGGTAGCCCCCCATCCCCCCCCATTGCCCCCCTCGCCCCCCATCGCCCCCCATTGCCCCCAATTGCCCCCATCGCCCCCCCTCGTCCCCCCATCGCCCCCCATCGCCCCCATCGCCCCCCATCGCCCCCAATTGCCCCAACCCCCCCTCGCCCCCCCGTGCGTCGCCGCCCAGTGACAGGGATGTCTCACCATAGCGACATGGTGCCTAACTAGTCATCATGTGGTGCTGGGCGGTCCAGTGCTGAGCCGGCCTGCGTGAGCGGGGAGGGTGGTCCTCCCTAGAAACGCACACGACAGGTCCCACAACAAGGACACCGCGCGGGGTGCACGCGGCGCACGACGCGACGCACAGGTGCACGCGGAGCGACACGAGAGACAACAAGACGCACGACGCAGTGCACACCGCGCAGGCCACACGGCAGGCTCCAATAGTCCCTTGATTGGTAACGGGACTGGGGCACACCAGCAGTGACTGCAGCATGCGAGCATGCTTCCAATGGGATGTGGTGCACAGGCTGCGGCACAAGGACTGCAGGCCCCAATAGCCCCCTGATTGGTGACGGGACTGGGGCATTACTGCAGCCAGTGGCCGCAGCATAACAGCGATGCAGAGATGCTGCAGCAGTCAGGCTGCGACACAAGGGCTGCAGGCTCCAATAGTCCCTTGATTGGTAACGGGACTGGGGCACTCCTGCAGTGACTGCAGCATGCGAACGTGCTGCCAGTGGTCTGTGGTGCAAAGGCTGCAGCACAAGGACTGCAGGCCCCAATAGCCCCCTGATTGGTGACGGGACTGGGGCATTACCGCAGCCAGTGGCTGCAGCATAACAGCGCTGCAGAGATGCTGCAGCAGTCAGACTCCGCGGTGGAGGCACAAGACCACCGTTGTGGAGGCACAAGACCTCCGCGGTGGAGGCACAAGACCTCCGCGGTGGAGGCACAACACCTCCGCGGTGGAGACACAAGACCTCCGTTGTGGAGGCACAAGACCTCTGCCGTCGTGGCAGAAGACCTCCGCGCGACACAAGGGCTGCAGGCTCCAATAGTCCCTTGATTGGTAACGGGACTGGGGCACTCCTGCAGTGACTGCAGCATGCGAGCATGCTGCCAATGGGCTGTGGTGCACAGGCTGCGGCACAAGGACTGCAGGCCCCAATAGCCCCTTGATTGGTGACGCGACTGGGGCATTAATGCAGCCAGTGGCTGCAGCATAACAGCGCTGCAGAGATGCTGCAGCAGTCAGGCTGCAACACAAGGGCTGCGGGCTCCAATAGTCCCTTGATTGGTAACTGGACTGGGGCACTCGTGCAGTGACTGCAGCATGCGAACGTGCTGCCAGTGGGCTCTGGTGCACAGACTGCAGCACCAGGGCTGCAGGCCCCAATAGCCCCTTGATTGGTGACAGGACTGGGGCATTACTGCAGCCAGTGGCTGCAGCATAACAGCGCTGCAGAGATGCTGCAGCAGTCAGGCTGCGACACAAGGGCTGCAGGCTCCAATAGTCCCTTGATTGGTAACGGGACTGGGGCACACCAGCAGTGACTGCAGCATGCAAACGTGCTGCCAATGGGCTGTGGTGCAAAGGCTGCAGCACAAGGACTGCAGGCCCCAATAGCCTCTTCCTTGGTGACGGGACTGGGCCATTACTGCAGCCAGTGGCTGCAGCATAACAGCGCTGCAGAGATGCTGCAGCAGTCAGGCTGCAACACAAGGGCTGCAGGCTCCAATAGTCTCTTGATTGGTAATGGGGCTGGGGCACACCAGCAGTGACTGCAGCATGCGAACGTGCTGCCAGTGGGCTGTGGTGCACAGGCTGCAGCACAAGGACTGCAGGCCCCAATAGCCCCTTCCTTGGTGACGGGACTGGGGCATTACTGCAGCCAGTGGCTGCAGCATAACAGCGCTGCAGAGATGGTGCAGCAGCCAGACTCCGCGGTGGAGGCACAAGACCTCCGTTGTGGAGGCACAAGACCTCCGCGGTGGAGGCACAAGACCTCCGCGGTGGAGGCACAACACCTCCGCGGTGGAGACACAAGACCTCCGTTGTGGAGGCACAAGACCTCCGTTGTGGAGGCACAAGACCCCTGCTGTGGAGGCACAAGACCTCCGCGCGACACAAGGGCTGCAGGCTCCAATAGTCCCTTGATTGGTAACGGACTGGGGCACTCCTTCAGTGACTGCAGCATGCAAGCGTGCTGCCAATGGGCTGTGGTGCACAGGCTGCGGCACAAGGACTGCAGGCCCCAATAGCCCCCTGATTGGTGACGGGACTGGGGCATTACTGCAGCCAGTGGCTGCAACATAACAGCGCTGCAGAGATGCTGCAGCAGTCAGGCTGCAACACAAGGGCTGCAGGCTCCAATAGTCCCTTGATTGGTAACGGGACTGGGGCACTCCTGCAGTGACTGCAGCATGCGAGCATGCTGCCAATGGGATGTGGTGCACAGGCTGCGGCACAAGGACTGCAGGCCCCAATAGCCCCTTGATTGGTGACGGGACTGGGGCATTACTGCAGCCAGTGGCTGCAGCATAACAGCGCTGCAGAGATGCTGCAGCAGTCAGGCTGCGACACAAGGGCTGCAGGCTCCAATAGTCCCTTGATTGGTAACGGGACTGGGGCACACCAGCAGTGACTGCAGCATGCGAACGTGCTGCCAGTGGTGTGTGGTGCAAAGGCTGCGGCACAAGGACTGCAGGCCCCAATAGCCCCCTGATTGGTGACGGGACTGGGGCATTACTGCAGCCAGTGGCTGCAGTATAACAGCGCTGCAGAGATGCTGCAGCAGTCAGACTCCGCGGTGGAGGCACAAGACCTCCGTTGTGGAGGCACAAGACCTCCGCGGTGGAGGCACAAGACCTCCGAGGTGGAGGCACAACACCTCCGCGGTGGAGACACAAGACCTCCGTTGTGGAGGCACACAACCTCTGCCGTGGAGGCACAAGACCTCCGCGCTGGGGGCATAAGACGTCCGCAGCGGAGGCACAAGAAAGACGCCGAGCCCGCGCCAAGCACTGCGCACGAAGAGCACGAAGCGCACGCGCCAGCGCACGCGATGAACCCCGAGCACGCTCTGGGCCACCTGAGGGTGAGGTGACTGCCCTAGCGTCCGCCGGAGGCCGCCACCGGCAAAGCGAGAGGCAGCCCACGGGCAGCCGATACCGCACGGCCCAACTAACCTAACCTAACCTAACCCCTCGCCCCCCATCGCCCCCCATCGCCCCCCCTCGCCCCCCGTCGCCCCCAATCGCCCCCCCTCGCCCCCCCTCGCCCCCCATCGCCCCCGATCGCCCCCCTCGCCCCCCCTCGCCCCCCCTCGCCCCCCCCCGCCCCCATCGCCCCCCATCGCCCCCCCTCGCCCCCCCTCGCCCCCCCTGGCCCCCCATCGCCTCCGATCGCCCCCCCATCGCCCCCCATCGCCCCCCTCGCCCCCCCTCGCCCCCCATCGCCCCCCCTCGCCCCCATCGCCCCCCATCGCCCCGCATCGCCCCCCCTCGCCCCCCCTCGCCACCCATCGCCCCCCATCACCCCCCATCGCCCCCCCATTGCCCCCCATCGCCTCCCATTGCCCCCCATTGCCCCCCAACGCCACCCATCGCCCCCCCTCGCCCCCCATCGCCCCCCATCGCCCCCCCTCGCCCCCCTCGCCCCCGATCGCCCCTGATCGCCCCCCATCGCCCCCCCGTCGCCCCCCATCGCCCCCCATCGCCCCCCACCGCCCCCCTCGCCCCCCATCGCCCCCCATCGCCCCCCACCGCCCCCCAACGCCGCCCTCGCCCCCCATCGCCCCCCATTGCGCCCCATCGCTCACCCTCGCCCCCCTCGCTCCCCATTGCCCCCCACCGCCCCCCATCGCCCCCCATCGCCCCCCATCGCCCCCCATCCCCCCCCCATCGCCCCCCATTGCCCCCCATCGCCCCCATTGCCCCAATTGCCCCCAATCGCCCCCCATTGCCCCCAATTGCCCCCCATCGCCCCCCATCGCCCCCCATCGCCCCCCCTCGTCCCCCGGGCCCCATCGCCCCCCATCGCCCCCCATCGCCCCGATCGCCCGCGATCGCCCCCCATCGCCCCCCCTGTACCCCCTCGCCCCCCATTGCCCCCCATGGCCCCCGATCGCCCCCCATCGCCCCCCATCGCCCCCCATCGCCCCCGATCGCCCGCGATCGCCCCCCATCGCCCCCCCTGTACCCCCTCGCCCCCCATTGCCCCCCATCGCCCCTATCGCCCCCCATCGCCCCCCATCGCCCCCCTGGCCCCCTTCCCCCCCATCGCCCCCCATCGCCCCCCATCGCCCCCCATCGCCCCCGATCGCCCCCCATCGCCACCAATTGCCCCCAGTTGCCCCAATCGCCCCATCATCCCCCATCAACCCCCATCGCCCCCCGTCGCCCCCCATCGCCCCCCATCGCCCCCCATCGCTCCCCATCGCCCCCCACCGCACCCCATTGCCCCCCATCGCCCCCCATCCCCCCCCATTGCCCCCCCTCGCCCCCCATCGCCCCCCATTGCACCCAATTGCCCCAATTGCCCCCCCTCGCCCCCCCTCGCCCCCCATCGCCCCGCATCGCCCCCCATCGCCCCCCATCGCCCCCCATCGCCCCCCTCGCCCCCCTCGCCCCCCTCACCCCCTATCGCCCCCTATCGCCCCCACTCGCCCGTCATCGCCCCCATCGCCCCCCCTCGCCCCCCCTCGCCCCCCCTCGCCCCCCCTCGCCCCCCCCCACCCCCCATCGCCCCCGATCGCCCCCCTCGCCCCCCCTCGCCCCCCCTGGCCCCCTCGCTTCCGATCGCCCCCCATCGCCCCCCTCGCCCACCATCGCCCCCGATCGCCCCCGATCGCCCCCGATCGCCCCCGATCGCCTCCCCATCGCGCCCCATCGCCCCCCATCACCCCTATCGCCCCCCATCGCCCCCCCATTGCCCCCCCATTGCCCTCCATCGCCCCTTATCGCGGCCCAACGCCACCCATCGCCCCTCCTCGCCCCCCCTCGCCCCCCATCGCCCCCCCTCGCCCCCCATCGCCCCCCATCGCCCCGCATCGCCCCCCCTCGCCCCCCCTCGCCCCCCATCGCCCCCCATCGCCCCCGAACGCCCCCGATCGCCCCCCATCGCCCCCCCATCGCCCCCTGTCGCCCAGCATCGCCCCCCACCGCCCCCGCTCGCTCCCCATTGCCCCCCACCGCCCCCCATCGCCCCCCATCGCCCCCCATCGCCCCCCATCCCCCCCCATCGCCCCCCCTCGCCCCCCATCGCCCCCCATCGCCCCCCATTGCCCCCAATTGCCCCCAATCGCCCCCTCTCGCCCGCCATCGCCCCCCCTCGCCCCCCCTCGCCCCCGGTCGCCCCCCTCGCCCCCCCTCGCCCCCCCTCACCCCCCCTCACCTCCCATCGCCCCCCCTCGACCCCCTCGCCCCCCATCGCCCCTGATCGCCCCGATCGCCCCCCATTGCCCCCCCATCGCCCCCCATCGCCCCCCATCACCCCCATCGCCCCCATTGCCCCCCATCGCCTCCCATTGCCCCCCCATTGCCCCCCAACGCCACCCATCGCCCCCCCTCGCCCCCCTCGCCCCCCATCGCCCCCCCTCGCCCCCCCTCGCCCCCCATCGCCCCCCATCGCCCCCCATCGCCCCCCCTCGGCGCCCCTCGCCCCCCATCGCCCCCCATCGCCCCCCATCGCCCCCCATCGCTCCCCATCGCCCCCCACCGCCCCCGGTAGCCCCCCATCCCCCCCCATTGCCCCCCTCGCCCCCCATCGCCCCCCATTGCCCCCAATTGCCCCCATCGCCCCCCCTCGCCCCCCATCGCCCCCATCGCCCCCCATCGCCCCCCATCGCCCCCAATTGCCCCCAACCCCCCCTCGCCCCCCATCGCCCCCATCGCCCCCCCTCGCCCCCCGTCGCCCCCAATCGCCCCCCTCGCCCCCCCTCGCCCCCATCGCCCCCGATCGCCCCCTCGCGCCCCCTCGCCCCCCCTCGCCCCCCCCCGCCCCCATCGCCCCCCATCGCCCCCCCTCGCCCCCCCTCGCCCCCCCTGGCCCCCCATCGCCTCTGATCGCCCCCCCATCGCCCCCCATCGCCCCCCCTCGCCCCCCCTCGCCCCCCATCGCCCCCCCTCGCCCCCCATCGCCCCCCATCGCCCGCATCGGCCCCCTCGCCACCCATCGCCCCCCATTGCCCCCCATCTCCCCCCATCGCCCCCGATAGCCCCCCATCACCCCTCATCGCCCCCCATTGCCCCCCATCGCCTCCCATTGCCCCCCCATTGCCCCCCAACGCCACCCATCGCCCCCCTCGCCCCCCATCGCCCCCCATCGCCCCCCTCGCCCCCCCTCGCCCCGATCGCCCCTGATCTCCCCCCATCGCCCCTCCATCGCCCCCCGTCGCCCCCCATCGCCCCCCATCGCCCCCCACCGCCCCCCTCGCCCCCCATCGCCCCCCATCGCCCCCCACCGCCCCCAACGCCGCCCTCGCCCCCCATCGCCCCCCATTGCGCCCCATCGCTCACCCTCGCCCCCCTCGCTCCCCATTGCCCCCCACCGCCCCCCATCGCCCCCCATCGCCCCCATCGCCCCCCATCCCCCCCCATCGCCCCCCATTGCCCCCCATCGCCCCCCATTGCCCCCAATTGCCCCCCATCGCCCCCCATTGCCCCCAATTGCCCCCCATCGCCCCCCATCGCCCCCCATCGCCCCCCCTCGTCCCCCCGGGCCCCATCGCCCCCCATCGCCCCCCATCGCCCCCGATCGCCCGCGATCGCCCCCCATCGCCCCCCCTGTACCCCCTCGCCCCCCATTGCCCCCCATGGCCCCCGATCGCCCCCCATCGCCCCCCATCGCCCCCCATCGCCCCCGATCGCCCGCGATCGCCCCCCATCGCCCCCCCTGTACCCCCTCGCCCCCCATTGCCCCCCATCGCCCCCGATCGCCCCCCATCGCCCCCCATCGCCCCCCCTGGCCCCCCTTCCCCCCATCGCCCCCCATCGCCCCCCATCGCCCCCCATCGCCCCCGATCGCCCCCCATCGCCACCAATTGCCCCCAGTTGCCCCCAATCGCCCCCCATCATCCCCCATCACCCCCCCATCGCCCCCCGTCGCCCCCCATCGCCCCCCATCGCCCCCCATCGCTCCCCATCGCCCCCCACCGCACCCCATTGCCCCCCATCGCCCCCCATCCCCCCCCATTGCCCCCCTCGCCCCCCATCGCCCCCCATTGCACCCAATTGCCCCCAATTGCCCCCCCTCGCCCCCCTCGCCCCCCATCGCCCCGCATCGCCCCCCATCGCCCCCCATCGCCCCCCATCGCCCCCCCTCGCCCCCCCTCGCCCCCCCTCGCCCCCCATCGCCCCCTATCGCCCCCACTCGCCCGTCATCGCCCCCCATCGCCCCCCCTCGCCCCCCCTCGCCCCCCCTCGCCCCCCCTCGCCCCCCCCCACCCCCCATCGCCCCCGATCGCCCCCTCGCCCCCCCTCGCCCCCCCTGGCCCCCCCTCGCCCCCGATCGCCCCCCATCGCCCCCCCTCGCCCCCCCTCGCCCACCATCGCCCCCTATCGCCCCCGATCGCCCCCGATCGCCCCGATCGCCTCCCCATCGCGCCCCATCGCCCCCATCACCCCCTATCGCCCCCCATCGCCCCCCCATTGCCCCCCCATTGCCCTCCATCGCCCCTTATCGCGGCCCAACGCCACCCATCGCCCCTCCTCGCCCCCCTCGCCCCCATCGCCCCCCCTCGCCCCCATCGCCCCCCATCGCCCCGCATCGCCCCCCCTCGCCCCCCCTCGCCCCCCATCGCCCCCCATCGCCCCCGAACGCCCCCGATCGCCCCCCATCGCCCCCCCATCGCCCCTGTCGCCCACCATCGCCCCCCACCGCCCCCCGCTCGCTCCCCATTGCCCCCCACCGCCCCCCATCGCCCCCCATCGCCCCCCATCGCCCCCCATCCCCCCCATCGCCCCCCCTCGCCCCCCATCGCCCCCCATCGCCCCCCATTGCCCCCAATTGCCCCCAATCGCCCCCCCTCGCCCGCCATCGCCCCCCCTCGCCCCCCTCGCCCCCGGTCGCCCCCCTGGCCCCCCCTCGCCCCCCTCTGCCCCCCTCACCTCCCATCGCCCCCCCTCGACCCCCTCGCCCCCATCGCCCCTGATCGCCCCCGATCGCCCCCCATTGCCCCCCCATCGCCCCCCATCGCCCCCCATCGCCCCCCCATTGCCCCCCCATTCCCCCCCATCGCCTCCCATCGCCCCCCATCGCCCCCCAACGCCACCCATCGCCCCCATCGCCCCACATCGCCCCCCTCGCCCCCCCTCGCCCCCCCTCGCCCCCCATCGCCCCCCATCGCCCACGATCGCCCCCGATCGCCCCCCATCGCCCACCATCGCCCCCCCATCGCCCCCCGTCGCCCCCATCGCCCCCAATCGCCCCCCATCGCCCCCCATCGCCCCCACCGCCCCCCATCGCTCCCAACCGCCCCCCCTCACCCCCCCTCGCCCCCCAAACGCCCCCCTTCGCCCCCGGTCGCCCCCCATCGCCCCCCATCGCCCCGCATCGCCCCCCCTCGCCACCCATCGCCCCCCATCGCCCCCCATAGCCCCCCATCACCCCCCATCGCCCCCCCATTGCCCCCCATCGCCTCCCATTGCCCCCCCATTGCCCCCCAACGCCACCCATCGTCCCCCTCGCCCCCTTCGCCCCCCATCGCCCCCCATCGCCCCCCCTCGCCCCCCCTCGCCCCCCATCGCCCCCAATCGCCCCCTCTCGCCCCCCCTCGGCCCCCCTCGCCCCCCATCGCCCCCCATCGCCCCCCATCGCCCCCATCGCTCCCCATCACCCCCCATCGCCCCCCCATTGCCCCCCATCGCCTCCCATTGCCCTCCCATTGCCCCCCAACGCCACCCATCGCCCCCCCTCGCCCCCCTCGCCCCCCATCGCCCCCCATCGCCCCCCCTCGCCCCCCCTCGCCCCCCATCGCCGCCCATCGCCCCCCCTCGCCCCCCCTCGGCCCCCCTCGCCCCCCATCGCCCCCCATTGCCCCCCATCGCCCCCCATCGCTCCCCATCGCCCCCCACCGCCCCCGGTAGCCCCCCATCCCCCCCCATTGCCCCCCTCGCCCCCCATCGCCCCCTATCGCCCCCCATTGCCCCCAATTGCCCCCATCGCCCCCCCTCGGCCCCCATCGCCCCCCCTCGCCCCCCATCGCCCCCATCGCCCCCAATTGCCCCCAACCCCCCCTCGCCCCCCATCGCCCCCCATCGCCCATCCTCGCCCCCTGTCGCCCCCAATCGCCCACCCTCGCCCCCCCTCGCCCCCCATCGCCCCCGATCGCCCCCCTCGCCCCCCTCGCCCCCCCTCGCCCCCCCCCGCCCCCATCGCCCCCCATCGCCCCCCATCGCCCCCCCTCGCCCCCCCTCGCCCCCCCTGGCCCCCCATCGCCCCCGATCGCCCCCGATCGCCCCCCCATCGCCCCCAATCGCCCCCCCTCGCCCCCCCTCGCCCCCCATCGCCCCCCTCGCCCCCATCGCCCCCCATCGCCCCGCATCGCCCCCCCTCGCCCCCCCTCGCCCCCCTCGCCCCCCCTCGCCCCCCCTCGCCCCCCATCGCCCCCCATCGCCCCGCATCGCCCCCCCTCGCCCCCCTCGCCCCCCATTGCCCCCGATCGCCCCCGATCGCCCCCCATCGCCCCCCCATCGCCCCCCGTCGCCCCCCATCGCCCCCCATCGCCCCCCACCGCCCCCCTCGCCCCCCATCGCCCCCATCGCCCCCCACCGCCCCCCAACGCCCCCCATTGCGCCCCATCGCCCACCCTCGCCCCCCTCGCTCCCCATTGCCCCCCACCGCCCCCCATCGCCCCCATCGCCCCCCATCGCCCCCCATCCCCCCCCCATCGCCCCCCATCGCCCCCATCGCCCCCGATCGCCCCCGATCGCCCCCCATCGCCCCCCATCGCCCCCCCTGTACCCCCTCGCCCCCCATCGCCCCCCATCGCCCCCCATCGCCCCCGATCACCCCCCATCGCCACCAATTGCCCCCAGTTGCCCCCAATCGCCCCCCATCGCCCCCCATCGCCCCCCATCGCCCCCCACCGCCCCCCTCGCCCCCCATCGCCCCCAATTGCCCCCAACCCCCCCTCGCCCCCCATCGCCCCCCATCGCCATCCTCGCCCCCTGTCGCCCCCAATCGCCCCCCCTCGCCCCCCCTCGCCCCCCATCGCCCCCGATCGCCCCCCTCGCCCCCTCGCCCCCCCTCGCCCCCCCCCCCGCCCCCATCGCCCCCCATCGCCCCCCATCGCCCCCCCTCGCCCCCCCTCGCCCCCCCTGGCCCCCCATCGCCCCCGATCGCCCCCGATCGCCCCCCCATCGCCCCCAATCGCCCCCCCTCGCCCCCCCTCGCCCCCCATCGCCCCCCCTCGCCCCCCATCGCCCCCCATCGCCCCGCATCGCCCCCCCTCGCCCCCCCTCGCCCCCCCTCGCCCCCCCTCGCCCCCCTCGCCCCCCATCGCCCCCCATCGCCCCGCATCGCCCCCCTCGCCCCCCTCGCCCCCCATTGCCCCCGATCGCCCCCGATCGCCCCCCATCGCCCCCCCATCGCCCCCCGTCGCCCCCCATCGCCCCCCATCGCCCCCCACCGCCCCCCTCGCCCCCCATCGCCCCCCATCGCCCCCCACCGCCCCCCACCGCCCCCCATTGCGCCCCATCGCCCACCCTCGCCCCCCTCGCTCCCCATTGCCCCCCACCGCCCCCCATCGCCCCCCATCGCCCCCCATCGCCCCCCATCCCCCCCCCATCGCCCCCATCGCCCCCCATCGCCCCCCATCGCCCCCCATTGCCCCCAATTGCCCCCCATCGCCCCCCATTGCCCCCAATTGCCCCCCATCACCCGCCATCGCCCCCCATCGCCCCCATCGTCCCCCCGGGGCCCCATCGCCCCCATCGCCCCCCATCGCCCCCGATCGCCCCCGATCGCCCCCCATCGCCCCCCATCGCCCCCCCTGTACCCCCTCGCCCCCCATCGCCCCCCATCGCCCCCCATCGCCCCCGATCACCCCCCATCGCCACCAATTGCCCCCAGTTGCCCCCAATCGCCCCCCATCGCCCCCCATCGCCCCCCATCGCCCCCCACCGCCCCCCTCGCCCCCCATCGCCCCCCATCGCCCCCCACCGCCCCCCAACGCAGCCCTCGCCCCCCATCGCCCCCCCTCGCCCCCCATCGCCCCCCCTTGCCCCCCCTCGCCCCCCATCGCCCCCCCATCGCCCCCAATTGCCCCCAATTG
Organism: Eutreptiella sp. 'Long Island Sound 2002'; assembly: GCA_964036045.1. Classification (NCBI taxonomy): domain Eukaryota; phylum Euglenozoa; class Euglenophyceae; order Eutreptiales; family Eutreptiaceae; genus Eutreptiella; species Eutreptiella sp. 'Long Island Sound 2002'. The sequence goes on along the minus strand of CAXIWF010002250.1, from coordinate 35,955 downwards.
CCCCTCATCGCCCGCCGTCGCCCCCCCCCGCCCCCGATCGCCCCCGATCGCCCCCCAATCGCCCCCATCGCCCCCCATCGCCCCCCATTGCCCCCCATTGCCCCCCATCGCCTCCCATCGCCCCCCATCGCCCCCCAACGCCACCCATCGCCCCCCCTCGCCCCCCCTAGCCCCCATCGCCCCCCATCGCCCCCCCTCGCCCCCCCTCGCCCCCCATCACCCCCCCTCGCCCCCCATCGCCCCCCATCATCCACGATCGCCCCGATCGCCCCCCATCGCCCGCCATCGCCACCCCATCGCCCCCCGTCCCCCCCATCGCCCCCCATCGCCCCCCACCGCCCCCGGTCGCCCCCCCATCGCCCCCCATCGCCCCCAATCGCCCCCGATCGCCCCCGATCGCCCCCAATCGCCCCCCCATCGCCCTCCATCGCCCCCTATCGCCCCCCCTCGCCCCCCCTCGCCCCCCATCGCCCCCGATCGCCCCCCTCGCCCCCCCTCGCCCCCCCTCGCCCCCCCCCCCCCGCCCCCATCGCCTCCCATCGCCCCCCATCGCCCCCCCTCGCCCCCCCTCGCCCCCCCTGGCCCCCCATCGCCCCCGATCGCCCCCCCATCGCCCCCCATCGCCCTCATCACCCCCCATCGCCCCCCATCGCCCCCCATTGCCCCCCCATTGCCCCCCATCGCCCCCCATCACCCCCAACGCCACCCATCGCCCCCCCTCGCCCCCCTCGCCCCCCATCGCCCCCCATCGCCCCCCATCGCCCCGCATCGCCCTCCCTCGCCCCCCCTCGCCCCCCATTGCCCCCGATCGCCCCCATCGCCCCCCATCGCCCCCCCATCGCCCCCCGTCGCCCCCCATCGCCCCCCATCGCCCCCCACCGCCCCCCCCGCCCCCCATCGCCACCGCCCCCCCCGCCCCCCATCGCCCCCCATCGCCCCCCATCGCCCCCCATCGCCCCCCATCGCCCCCCACCGCCCCCCTCGCCCCCTATCGCCCCCCATCGCCCCCCACCGCCCCCCAACGCCGCCCTCGCCCCCCATCGCCCCCCATCGCGCCCCATCGCCCACCCTCGCCCCCCTCGCTCCCCATTGCCCCCCATCGCCCCCCATCGCCCCCCATCGCCCCCCATCCCCCCCCCCATCGCCCCCCATCGCCCCCACTCGCCCCCCATTGCCCCCAATTGCCCCCCATCGCCCCCCATTGCCCCCAATTTCCCCCCATCGCCCCCCATCGCCCCCCCTCGTCCCCCCGGGGCCCCATCGCCCCCCATCGCCCCCCATCGCCCCCGATCGCCCCCGATCGCCCCCCATCGCCCCCCATCGCCCCCCCTGGCCCCCCCTCGCCCCCCATCGCCCCCCATCGCCCCCCATCGCCCCCGATCACCCCCCATCGCCACCAATTGCCCCCAGTTGCCCCCAATCGCCCCCCATCGCCCCCCATCGCCCCCCATCGCCCCCCAACGCCCCCCTCGCCCCCCATCGCCCCCCATCGCCCCCCATCGCCCCCCACCGCCCCCCAACGCAGCCCTCGCCCCCCATCGCCCCCCCTCGCCCCCCATCGCCCCCCCTTGCCCCCCCTAGCCCCCCATCGCCCCCCCATCGCCCCCCATTGCCCCCAATTGCCCCCAATTGCCCCTCATCGCCCCCCATCGCCCCCCCCCGCCCCCGATCGCCCACGATCGCCCCCCAATCGCCCCCCCTCGCCCCCCCTAGCCCCCCATCGCCCCCCATCGCCCCCCCTCGCCCCCCCTCGCCCCACATCGCCCCCCCTCGCCCCCCATCGCCCCCCATCATCCACGATCGCCCCCGATCGCCCCCCATCGCCCGCCATCGCCTCGCCATCGCCCCCCGTCCCCCCCATCGCCCCGCATCGCTCCCATCGCCCCCCACCGCCCCCGGTCGCCCCCCCATCGCCCCCCATCGCCCCCGATCGCCCCCGATCGCCCCCGATCGCCCCCCATCGCCCCCCCATCGCCCTCCATCGCCCCCCATCGCCCCCCCATTGCCCCCCCATTGCCCCCCATCGCCTCCCATCGCCCCCCATCGCTCCCCAACGCCACCCATCGCCCCCCCTCGCCGCCCCTAGCCCCCCATCGCCCCCCATGGCCCCCCTTCGCCCCCCATCGCCCCCCATTGCCCCCAATTTCCCCCCATCGCCCCCCATCGCCCCCCCTCGTCCCCCCGGGGCCCCATCGCCCCCCATCGCCCCCCATCGCCCCCGATCGCCCCCGATCGCCCCCCATCGCCCCCCATCGCCCCCCCTGGCCCCCCCTCGCCCCCCATCGCCCCCCATCGCCCCCCATCGCCCCCGATCACCCCCCATCGCCACCAATTGCCCCCAGTTGCCCCCAATCGCCCCCCATCGCCCCCCATCGCCCCCCATCGCCCCCCAACGCCCCCCTCGCCCCCCATCGCCCCCCATCGCCCCCCATCGCCCCCCATCGCCCCCCACCGCCCCCCAACGCAGCCCTCGCCCCCCATCGCCCCCCTCGCCCCCCCTTGCCCCCCCTCGCCCCCCATCGCCCCCCCATCGCCCCCCATTGCCCCCAATTGCCCCCAATTGCCCCTCATCGCCCCCCATCGCCCCCCCCCGCCCCCGATCGCCCCCGATCGCCCCCCAATCGCCCCCCATCGCCCCCCATCGCCCCCCCATTGCCCCCCAATTGCCCCCCATCGCCTCCCATCGCCCCCCATCGCCCCCCAACGCCACCCATCGCCCCCCCTCGCCCCCCCTAGCCCCCCATCGCCCCCCATCGCCCCCCCTCGCCCCCCCTCGCCCCACATCGCCCCCCCTCGCCCCCCATCGCCCCCCATCATCCACGATCGCCCCCGATCGCCCCCCATCGCCCGCCATCGCCTCGCCATCGCCCCCCGTCCCCCCCATCGCCCGGCATCGCTCCCCATCGCCCCCCACCGCCCCCGGTCGCCCCCCCATCGCCCCCCATCGCCCCCGATCGCCCCCGATCGCCCCCGATCGCCCCCCATCGCCCCCCCATCGCCCTCCATCGCCCCCCATCGCCCCCCCCATTGCCCCCCCATTGCCCCCCATCGCCTCCCATCGCCCCCCATCGCTCCCCAACGCCACCCATCGCCCCCCCTCGCCGCCCCTAGCCCCCCATCGCCCCCCATGGCCCCCCCTCGCCCCCCCTCGCCCCTCATCGCCCCACATCGCCCCCCCTCGCCCCCCATCGCCCCCCATCGCCCACAATCGCCCCCCATCGCCCACCATCGCCCCCCCATCGCCCCCCGTCGCCCCCCATCGCCCCACATCGCCCCCCATCGCCCCCCATCGCCCCCCACCGCCCCCCATCGCTCCCCAAGGCCCCCCCTCGCCCCCCCTCGCCACCCCCTCGCCCCCCTTCGCCCCCCTTCGCCCCCCATCGCCCCCCATCGCCCCCCCTCGCCACCCATCGCCCCCCATGGCCCCCCATTGCCCCCCCATCTCCCCCCATCGCCCCCCATCGCCCCCGATCGCCCCCGATAATCCCCCATCGCCCCCCATCAGCCCCCCTCGCCCCCCATCGCCCCCCCATCGCCCCCCCATTGCCCCCCATTGCCTGCCATCGCCCCCCATCGCCCCCCAACGCCACCCATCGCCCCCCCTCGCCCCCCTCGCCCCCCATCGCCCCCCATCGCCCCCCCTCGCCCCCCCTCGCCCCCCATCGCCCCCTATCGCCCCCCATCCCCCCCCCCCGCCCCCCCTCGCCCCCCCTCGCCCCCCATCGCCCCCGATCGCCCCCCATCGTCCACCATCGCCCCCCCATCGCCCCCCGTCGCCCCCCATCGCCCCCCATCGCCCCCCATCGCCCCCGATCGCTCCCCATCGCCCCCAACCGCCCCCCATCGCCCCCCATCCCCCCCCCTTTGCCCCCCCTCGCCCCCCATCGCCCCCCATTGCCCCCAATTGCCCCCCATCGCCCCCCCTCGCCCCCCCTCGACCCCCATCGCCCCCCATCGCCCCCCATCGCCCCCCATCGCCCCCCATCGACCCCAATTGCCCCCAACCCCCCCTCGCCCCCCATCGCCCCCCATCGCCCCCCTCGCCCCCCGTCGCCCCCCATCACCCCCCCTCGCCCCCGCTCGCCCCCCATCGCCCCCAATCGCCCCCCTCGCCCCCCCTCGCCCCCCCTCACCCCCCATCGCCCCCCATCGCCCCCCCTCGCCCCCCCTCGCCCCCCCTCGCCACCCATCGCCCCGCATCGCCCCCCCTCGCCACCCATCGCCCCCCATCGCCCCCCGTTGCCCCCCCGTCTCCCCCCATCGCCCCCGATCGGCCCCGATAGCCCCCCATCGCCCCCCCTCGCACCCTCTCGCCCCGCCATTGCCCCCCCATTGCCCCTCATCGCCTCCCATCGCCCCCCATCGCCACCCATCGCCCCCCCTCGCCCCCCTCGCCCCCCATCGCCCCCAATCGCCCCCCCCCGCCCCCCATCGCCCCCCATCGCCCCCAATCGCCCCACATCGCCCCCCCTCGCCCCCCCTCGCCCCCCCTCGCCCCCCATCGCCCCCCATCGCCCCCGATCGCCCCCGATCGCCCCCCAATAGCCCCCCGTCGCCCCCCATCGCCCCCCATCGCCCCCCATCGCCCCCCATCGCTCCCCATCGCCCCCCACCGCCCACCATCGCCCCCCATCGCCCCCCATCCCCCCCCAGTGCCCCCCCTCGCCCCCCCTCGCCCCCCCATTGCCACCCATCGCCCCCCATCGCCCCCCACCGCCCCCCATCGCTCCCCACCGCCCCCCCTCGCCCCCTCTCGCCCCCGAAACGCCCCCCTTCGCCCCCCATCGCCCCCCCTCGCCCCCTATCGCCCCCCATCGCCCCCCATCGCCCCGCATCGCCCCCCCTCGCCATCCATCGCCCCCCATCGCCCCGCATCGCCCCCCTCGCCACCCATCGCCCCCCATCGCTCCCCATTGCCCCCCCATCTCCCCCCATCGCCCCCGATCGGCCCCGATAGCCCCCCATCGCCCCCCCTCGAACCCACTCGCCCCCCCATTGCCCCCCCATTGCCCCCCATCGCCTCCCATCGCCCCCCATCGCCCCCCAACGCCACCCATCGCCCCCCCTCGCCCCCCTCGCCCCCCATCGCCCCCCATCGCCCCCACTCGCCCCCCCTCGCCCCCCATCGCCCCCCATCGCCCCCAATCGCCCCCCATTGCCCCCCCTCGCCCCCCCTCGCCCCCCATCGCCCCCCATCGCCCCCGATCGCCCCCGATCGCCCCCCAATAGCCCCCCGTCGCCCCCCATCGCCCCTTATCGCCCCCCGTCGCCCCCCATCGCTCCCCATCGCCCCCAACCGCCCACCATCGCCCCCCATCCCCCCCCAGTGCCCCCCCTCGCCCCCCCTCGCCCCCTATCGCCCCCCATTGCCCCCGATTGCCCCCCATCGCCCCCAATCGCCCCCCATCGCCCCCCATTGCCCCCAACCCCCCCTTGCCCCCCATCGCCCCCCATCGCCCCCTCTCGACCCCCCTCGCCCCCCCTCGCCCCCATCGCCCCCCCTCGCCCCCCCTCGCCCCCCATCGCCCCTGATCGCCCCCGATCGCCCCCCCTCACCCCCCCTCGCCCCCCATCGCCCCCCATAGCCCCCAATAACCCCCGGTCGCCCCCCATCGCCCCCCACCGCCCCCCATCGCCCCTGGTCGCCCCCCCTCGCCCACCGTCGCCAACCATTGGCCCCCCTCGCCCCCCATCGCCCTCGATCGCCCCCCCACGCCCCCCATCGCCCCCGATCAACCCCCGTCGCCCTCCCTCACCCCCCATCGCTCCCCCATCGCTCCCCCTCGCCCCCCATCGCCCCCCCTCGCACCCCCTCGCCCCCCATTTCCCCCCATTGCCCTCCATCGCGCCCCCATCGCCCCCCATCGCCCCCCCTCGCCCCCCATCACCCCCCACTGCCCTCCATCGCGCCCCCATCGCCCCCCATCGCCCCCCCTCGCCACCCATCGCCCCCCATTGTCCCCAATCGCCCCCCCTCGCCCCCCCTCGCACCCTCTCGAACCCCCTCGCCCCCATCGCCCCCCATCGCCCCCCCTCGCCCCCCAACGTCCCCCCATTGCCCCCCATCGCCCCCCATCGCCCCCCACCGCCCCCCCTCGCCCCCCAAACGCCCCCCTTCGCCCCCCATGGCCCCCCATCGCCCCGCATTGCCCCCCCTCGCCCCCCATCGCCTCCCGTCCCCCCCCAGTGCCCCCCCTCGCCCCCTATCGCCCCCCATTGCCCCCGATTGCCCCCCATCGCCCCCCATCGCCCCCCATCGCCCCCCATCGCCCCCAATTGCCCCCAACCCCCCCTGGCCCCCCATCGCCCCCCATCGCCCCCGGTCGCCCCCGATCGCCCCCCATCGCCACCAATTGCCCCCAATTGCCCGCAATTGCCCCCCATCGCCCCCCATCGCCGCCCTCGCCCCCCATCGCCCCCCATCGCCCCCCCTCGCGCCCCCTCGCCCCCCATCGCCCCCCATCGCCCCCCCTTGCCCCCCCTCGCCCCCCATCGCCCCCCCTCGCCCCCCATTGCCCCCAATTGCCCCCCATCGCCCCCCCCGCCCCCCCCTCGCCCCCCATCGCCCCCCATCGCTCCGCATCGCCCCCCATCGCCCGCCATCGCCCCCAATTCCCCCTCACCCCCCCTCGCCCCCCATCGCCCCCCATCGCCCCCCCTCGCCCCCCCTCGCCCGCCATCGCCCCCCCTCGCCCCCGGTCGCCCCCGATCGCCCCCCTCGCCCCCCCTCGCCCCCCCTCACCCCCCCTCACCCCCCATCGCCCCCCCTCGCCCCCCATCGCCCCCCCATTGCCCCCCATCGCCCCCCCATCGCCCCCCATCGCCCCCCATCGCCCCCCCATTGCCCCCCCATCGCCTCCCATCGCCCCCCATCGCCCCCCAACGCAACCCATCGCCCCCCCTCGCCCCCCCTAGCCCCCCATCGCCCCCCATCGCCCCCGCTCGCCCCCCCTCGCCCCAAATCGCCCCCCCTCGCCCCACCTCGCCCCCCATCGCCCCCCATCGCCCACGATAGCCCACAATCGCCCGCCCTCGCCCGCCCTCGCCCCCCCTCGCGCCCCATCGCCCCCGATCGCCCCCATCGCCCCCCCTCGCCCCCCCTCACCCCCCCTCGCCCCCCCTCGCCCCCCATCGCCCCCGATCGCCCCCCCTCGCCCCCCATCACCCCCCCTCGCCCCCCATCGCCCCCGGTCGCCCCCCATCGCCCCCCACCGCCCCCGATCGCCCCCGGTCGCCCCCTGTCGCCCCCCTTCGCCACCCATCGCCCCCCTCGCCCCCCATCGCCCCCGATCGACCCCCATTGCCCCCCCTCGCCCCCTCTCGCCGCCACTCGTCCCCCATCGCCCCCCATCCCCCCCCCTCGCCCCCCATCGCCCCCCCTCGCCCCCATCGGTCCCCATCGCCCCCCATTTCCCCCCATTGCCCTCCATCGCGCCCCCATCGCCCCCCATCGCCCCCCCTTGCCCCCACTCGCCCCCCATCACCCCACCTCGCCCCCCGTCGCCCCCCATTGTCCCCCATCGCCCCCCCTCGCCCCCCCTCGCACCCTCTCGAACCCCCTCGCCCCCATCGTCCACCCATCGCCCCCCACCGCCCCCCATCGCTCCCCACCGCCCCCCCTCGACCCCCCTCGCCCCCCAAACGCCCCCCTTCGCCCCCCATCGCCCTCCCTCGCCCCCCATCGCCCCCCATCGCCCGCCATCGCCCCGCATCGCCCCCCCTCGCCACCCATCGCCCCCCATCGCCCCCTATTGCCCCCCCCATCTCCCCCCATCGCCCCCCATCGCCCCCGATAGCCCCCCATCGCCCCCCTCGCACCCTCTCGCCCCCCCATCGCCCCCCCATTGCCCCCCATCGCCTCCCATCGCCCCCAAACGCCACCCATCGCCCCCCCCCTCACCCCCGGTCGCCCCCCCTCGCCCCCCCTCGCCCCCCATCGCCCCCCATCGCCCCCCATCGCCCCCCATCGCCCCCCCTCGCCCCCCCTCGCCCCCCCCCTCGCCCCCCCCGCCCCCCATTGCCCCCTTCGCGACCACTTCGCGACCACTTCGCGACCACTTCGCGACCACTTCGCGACCACTTCGTGACCACTTCGCGACCACTTCGCGACAATTGCGACCACTTCGCGACCACTTCGCGACCACTGCGCGACCACTTCGCGACCACTTCGGGACCACTTCGCGACCCCCTCCTCGCCCCCCATCACCCCCAATCACCCCCCATCGCCCCCCCTCGCCCCCCATCGCCCCCCATCGCCCCCCATCGCCCCCCACCTCGCCCCCCCCCCCTCGCCCCTCCATTGCCCCCTATCGTCCCCCATCGCCCCCCATTGCCCCCAATTGCCCCCCCATTGCCCCCCATCGCCCCCCCAGCGCCCCCCATCGCCCCCCACCGCCCCCCATCGCCCCCCATCGCCCCCCATTGCCCCCCATTGCCCCCCCATTGCCCCCCATTGCCCCCCCATCGCCCCCCATTGCCCCCCATTGCCCCCCCATTGCCCCCCATTGCCCCCCCATTGCCCCCCGATAGCCCCGAATCGCCCCCCATCGCCCCCCCTCGCCCTCCCTCGCTCCCCATCGCCCCCCATCGCCCCCCATTGCCCCCCCATTGCCCCCCATTGCCCCCCCATCGCACCCCCATCGCCCCCCCTCGCCCCCCATCGCCCCCCATCGCCCCCCATCGCCCCCAGCGCTCCCCATCCCCCCCCATCGCCCCCCATCGCCCGCCATCGCCCCCGATAGCCCCCAATCGCCCCCCATCGGCCCCCAGCGCACCCCCTCCCCCCCCATCGCCCCCCATCGCCCCCCATTGCCCCCCATCACCCCCGATAGCCCCCAATCGCACCCCATCGCCCCCCCTCGACCTCCCTCGCTCCCCATCGCCCCCCATCGCCCCCCATTGCCCCCCCATTGCCCCCCATTGCCCCCCCATCGCCCCCAATCGCCCCCCCTCGCCCCCCATCGCCCCCCATCGTCCCCCATCGCCCCCCATCGCCCCCCATTGCCCCCCATTGCCCCCCCATTGCCCCCCATCGCCCCCCCAGCGCCCCCCATCGCCTCCCACCGCCCCCCATCGCCCCCGGTCGCCCCCCATTGCCCCCCATCACCCCCGATAGCCCCCAATCGCCCCCCATCGCCCCCCCTCGCCCTCCCTCGCTCCCCATCGCCCCACATCGCCCCCCATTGCCCCCCCATTGCCCCCCATCGCCCCCCCTCGCGCCCCATCGCCCCCAATCGCCCCCCATTGCCCCCCCATTGCCCCCCATCGCCTCCCATCGCCCCCCATCGCTCCCCATCGCCCCCCATCGCCCCCCATCACCCCCGATAGCCCCCAATCGCCCCCCATCGGCCCCCAGCGCACCCCCTCCCCCCCCATCGCCCCCCATCGCCCCCCACCGCCCCCCATCACCCCCGATAGCCCCCCATCGCCCCCCCTCGCGCCCCATCGCCCCCAATCGCCCCCCATTGCCCCCCCATTGCCCCCCATCGCCTCCCATCGCCCCCCATCGCTCCCCATCGCCCCCCATCGCCCCCCATCACCCCCGATAGCCCCCAATCGCCCCCCATCGCCCCCCATTGCCCCCCCATTGCCCCCCATTGCCCCCCCATCGCACCCCCATCGCCCCCCCTCGCCCCCCATCGCCCCCCATCGCCCCCCATCGCCCCCAGCGCTCCCCATCCCCCCCCATCGCCCCCCATCGCCCGCCATCGCCCCTCCTCGCCCCGCCTCGCCCCCCCCGCCCCCCATCGCCCCCCATCGCCCCCAATCACCCCCCATCGCCCCCGATCGCCCCCGATCGCCCCCCATCGCCCCCCCATCGCCCCCCCTCGCCCCCCTCGCCCCCCTCGCCCTCCTTGCACCCTTAGCACCCCCCATCGCGCCCCATCGCCCCCGATAGCCCCCCATCACCACCCGTCGCCCCCCCTCGCGCCCCATCGCCCCCAATCGCCCCACATTGCCCCCCCCATTGCCCCCATCGCCTCCCATCGCCCCCCATCGCTCCCCATCGCCCCCCATCGCCCCCCATCACCCCCGATAGCCCCAAATCGCCCCCCATCGGCCCGCAGCGCACCCCCTCCCCCCCCATCGCCCCCCATCGCCCCTCCTCGCCCCCCCTTGCCCGCCCTCGCCCCCCCCGCCCCCCATCGCCCCCCATCGCCCCGAATCAACCCTGATCGCCCCCGAACGCCCCCCGTCGCCCCCCTCGCCGCCGATCGCCCCCCATCGCCCCCCATCGCCCCCCATCGCCCCGCATCGCCCCCCAACTCGCCCCCCCCCTCGCCCCCCCCCTCGCCCCCCCCGCCCCCCATCGCCCCCCGTCGACCATGATCACCCCCCATCGCCCCGCATCGCCCCCCCTCGCCCCCGATCGCCCCCCATTGCCAGCCATCGCCCCCCATCGCCCCCCAGCTCGCCCCCCCCCCTCGCCCCCCCCCCTCGCCACCCCCCTCGCCCCCCCATTGCCCCCCATCGCCCCCCCATTGCGCCCCATCAACCCCGATAGCCCCGCATCGCCCCCCCATTGCCCCCCCATTGCCCCCCATTGCCCCCCCTTGCCCCCCCCTCGCCCCCCATCGCCCCCCATCGCCCCCCCTCGCCCCCCTCCCCTCCCATCGACCCCCCTCGCCCCCCCTCGCCCCCCATCGCCCCCCCATCGCCCCCCATCGCCTCCCATCGCCCCCCATGGCCTCCCATCGCTCCCCATCGCCCCCCATCGCCCCCCATCGCCCCCCATCACTCCCCATCTCCCCCCCCTGGCCCCCCATCACCCCCCATCGCCCCCCATTGCCCCCCATCGCCCGCGATGGCCGCCCATCGCCCCCCATCGTCCCCCATCGCCCCCCATCGCCCCCCCCCCCCCATCGCCCCCCGGGTCGCCCCCCCCCTCGCCCCCCCCAGCGCCCCCCCAGGCCCCCCCTCGCCCCCCCCCTCGCCCCCCATTGCCCCCCCTCGCCACCCATCGCCCCCCATCGCCCCCCATCGCCCCCCATCGCCCCCCCTCGCCCCCCTCGCACCCTCTCGCACCCCCTCGCCCCCGATCGCCCCCAGTCGCCCCCCCTCGCCCCCCATCGCCCGCCCATCGCCCCCGATCGCCCCCCACCGCCCCCCATCGCCCCCCATCGCCTCCCATCGCCCCCCATCGCCCCCCCCCCAATCGCCCCGCGCCTCGGTCCCCCCTCGCCCCCCGGGCGCCCCCCATCGCCACCCATTGCCGTCCATCACCCCCCCATCGCCCCCCATCGCCCCCCCTCGCACCCCCTCGCCCCCCCCTCGCCCCCCATCATCCCCCCTCGCCCCCCCTCGCCACCCATCGCCCCCCATCGCCCCTCATCGCCCCCCATCGCCCCCCCTCGCCCCCCCTCGCCAACCAAACGCCCCCCTTCGCCCCCCAGTGCCCCCCCTCGCCCCCCATCGCCCCCCATCGCACCCCATTGCCCCGCATCGCCCCCCCTCGCCACCCATCGCCCCCGATTGGCCCCCCATCTCCCCCCATCGCCCCCGATTGCCCCCGATTGCCCCCCCATCTCCCCCCATCGCCCCCCATCGCCCTGCATCTCCCCCGATCGCCCCCGATAGCCCCCCATCGCCCGCCCATTGCCCCCCCCATTGCCCCCCATCGCCCCCCATCGCCCCGCAACGCCACCCATCGCCCCCCCTCGCTCCCCCTCGCCCCCCATCGCCCCCCATCGCCCCCCCTCGCCCCCCATCGCCCCCCATCGCCCCCCATCGCCCCCCCTCGCCCCCCCTCTCCGCCCTTCGCCCCCGATCGCCCCCGATCGGCCCCGATCGCCCCCCCATTGCCCCCATCGCCCCCCATCGCCCCCCATCGCTCCCCATCGCCCCCCATCGCCCCCCACCGCCCCCCATCGCACCCCATCGCCCCCTATCGCCCCCCATCCCCCCCCATCGCCCCCCCTCGCCCCCCATCGCCCCGGATCGCCCCCCATCGCCCCCCGTCGCCCCCAATTGCCCCCGACCCCCCCTTGCCCCCCATCGCCCCCCATCGCCCCCCATCGCCCCCTCTCGCCCCCCCTCCCCCCCATCGCCCCCCCTCGCCCCCCCTCGCCCCCCCCTCGCCCCCCCTCGCCCCGCATGGTCCCCTCACCCCCCCTCGCCCCCCCTCGCCCCCCATCGCCCCCGATCGCCCCCCCTCACCCCCCAATCGCCCCCCACCGCCCCCCATCGCCCCCGGTCGCCCCCCCTCGCCCCCCATCGCCCCCCACCGCCCCCCATCGCCCCCCATCGCCCCCCATCCCCCCCCCTCGCCCCACCTCTCACCCCATCGCCCCCCATCGCCCCCCAACGCCACCCATCGCCCCCCCTCGCCCCCCATCGCCCCCCCTCGCCCCCCATCGCCCCCCCTTCGCCCCCCAACACCCCCCTTCGCCCCCCCTCGCCCCCCCTCGCCCCGCATCGCTCCCCCTGGCTCCCCATCGCCCCCCATCGCCCCCCATCGCCCCCAACCGCCCCCCATCGCCCCCCATCCCCCCCCTCGCCCCCCCTCGCCCAACCTCGCACCCCATCGCCCCCCATCGCCCCCCATCACCCCCCATCGCCCCCCATCGTTTCCCATCGCCCCCCATCGCCGCCCACAGCCCCCCATCGCCCCTTCTTCGCCCCCCAACGTCCCCCTTTGCCCCCCATCGCCCCCCCTCGCCCCCCATCGCCCCCCATCGCTCCCCGTCGTCCCCCCTCGCCCCCCATCGCCCCCGCTCGCCCCCCCCTCGCCCCCTACTGCCCCCTATCGCCCCCCATCGCTCCCCGTCGTCCCCCCCCGCCCCCCATCGCCCCCCATCCACCTCCAGCGCCCCCTATCGCCCCCGACAGCCCCCCATCGCCCCCCCTCGCTCCCCATCGCCCCCCATTGCCCCCCATTGCCCCCCCATTGCCCCCCATTGCCCCCAATCGCCTCCCATCGCCCCCCATCCCCCCCCCGACCCCCCTCGCCCCCCATCGCCCCCCCTTGCCCCCCATCGCCCCCCATCGCCCCCCATCGCCCCCCATCGCCCCCCCTCGCCCCCCATTGCTCCCCATCACCCCCCATTCGCCCCCCATCGCCCCCCATCGCTCCCCCTCGCCCCCCCTCGCCCCCTATCGCCCGCCATCGCCCCCTATCGCCCCCCATCGCCCCCCCTCGCCCCCCATCGCCCCCCATCGCCGCTGATCGCCCCCCGTCGCTCCCCATCGCCCCCCATTGCCCCCCATTGCCCCCCCATTGCCACCCCATTGCTCCCCATCACCCCCCATTCGCCCCCCATCGCCCCCCATCGCTCCACCTCGCCCCCCCTCGCCCCCCATCGCCCGCCATCGCCCCCTATCGCCCCCCATCGCCCCCCCTCGCCCCCAATCGCCCCCCATCGCCGCTGATCGCCCCCCGTCGCTCCCCATCGCCCCCCATTGCCCCCCCATTGCCCCCCCATTGCCCCCCATCGCCTCCCATCGCCCCCCATCGCCCCTGGTCGCCCCCTATCGCCCCCCATCGCCCCCCATCGCCCCCCATTGCTCCCCATCACCCCCTATCGCCCCCCATCACCCCCCATCGCTCCCCCTCGCCCCGGCTCGCCCCCCATCGCCCGCCACATTGCTGCCCCATTGCGCCCCATCGCCTCCCATCGCCCACCATCGCCCCCCATCGCCCCCCATCACCCCCCATCGCCCCCCATCGCTCCCCATCGCCCTCCATCGCCCCCCATCGCCCCCCACAGCCCCCCATCGCCCCCCATCGCCCCCCCTCGCCCCCAATCGCCCCCCGCCGCCACATTGCCCCCCCCTCGCCCCCGATCGCCGCCCATTGCCCCCCATCGCCCACCATCGCCCCCCCCCCCCAATCTCCCCCCACCTCGCGCCCCCCCACCCCCCCCCATCGCCCCCCCCCATCGCCCCCCACCTCGCCCCCCCCCTGGCCCCCCTCGCCCCCCCCCCCCCCTCGCACCCTCTCGCACCCCCTCGCCCCCCGTCGCCCCCCATCGCCCCCCCTCGCCCCCCATCGCCCCCCCTCGCCCCCCATCGCCCCCCCATCGCCCCCCATCGCCCCCCATCGCCCCCCATCCCCCCCCACTGCCCCCCATCGCGCCCCCTCGCACCCCAACAACCCCCTTCGCCCCCCCTCGCCCCCCATTGCCCCCCCATCGCCCCCCATCGCCCCCCATCGCCCCCCACCGCCCCCCATCGCCCCCCCTCGCAACCCAACCCCCCCCTTCGCCCCCCATCGCCCCCCATCGCCCCCCATCGCCACCGATTGCCGTCCATCACCCCCCCATCGCCCCCCATCGCCCCCCCTCGCACCCCCTCGCCCCCCATGACCCCCCCTCGCCCCCCCTCGCCACCCATCGCCCCCCATCGCCCCCCACCGCCCCCCATCGCCCCCCCTCGCCCCCCCTCGCCAACCAAACGCCCCCCTTCGCCCCGCATCGCCCCCCATCGCCCCCCATTGCCCCGCATCGCCCCCCCTCGCCACCCATCGCCCCCGATTGCCCCCCCATCTCCCCCCATCGCCCCCGATTGCCCCCGATAGCCCCCCCATCCCCCCCCATCGCCCCCCATCGCCCCCCATCGCCCCCGATCGCCCCCGCTAGCCCCCCATCGCCCGCCCATTGCCCCCCCATTGCCCCCCATCGCCCCCCATCGCCCCGCAACGCCACCCATCGCCCCCCCTCGCTCCCCCTCGCCCCCCATCGCCCCCCCTCGCCCCCCTCGCCCCCCATCGCCCCCGATCGCCCCCGATCGCCCCCAATCGCCCCCCCATTGCCCCCATCGCCCCCCATCGCCCCCCATCGCTCCCCATCGCCCCCCATCGCCCCCCACCGCCCCCCATCGCACCCCATCGCCCCCCATCGCCCCCCATCCCCCCCCATCGCCCCCCCTCGCCCCCCATCGCCCCCCATCGCCCCCCATTGCCCCCGATTGCCCCCCCATCGCCCCCCATCGCCCTTCCTCGCCCCCCATCGCCCCCCATCGCCCCCGATCGCCCCCCATCGCCCCCCGTCGCCCCCAATTGCCCCCGACCCCCCCTTGCCCCCCATCGCCCCCCATCGCCCCCCATCGCCCCCTCTCGCCCCCCCTCCCCCCCAATCGCCCCCCCTCTCCCCCCCTCGCCCCCCCCTCGCCCCCCCTCGCCCCCCATGGTCCCCTCACCCCCTTTCGCCCCCCCTCGCCCCCCATCGCACCCGATCGCCCCCCCTCACCCCCCCTCGCCCCCCATCGCCCCACATCGCCCCCAATCGCCCCCGGTCGCCCCCAATCGCCCCCCACCGCCCCCCATCGCCCCCGGTCGCCCCCCCTCGCCCCCAATCGCCCCCCACCGCCGCCCACCGCCGCCCACCGCCCCCCATCGCCCCCCATCGCCCCCCATCCCCCCCCCTCGCCCCACCTCTCACCCCATCGCCCCCCATCGCCCCCCAACGCCACCCATCGCCCCCCCTCGCCCCCCATCGCCCTCCCTCGCCCCCCATCGCCCCCCCTTCGCCCCCCAACACCCCCCTTCGCCCCCCCTCGCCCCCCCTCGCCCCGCATCGCTCCCCCTGGCTCCCCATCGCCCCCCATCGCCCCCCATCGCCCCCAACCGCCCCCCATCGCCCCCCATCCCCCCCCCTCGCCCCCCCTCGCCCAACCTCGCACCCCATCGCCCCCCATCGCCCCCCATCACCCCCCATCGCCCCCCATCGTTTCCCATCGCCCCCCATCGCCCCCCACAGCCCCCCATCGCCCCTTCTTCGCCCCCCAACGTCCCCCTTTGCCCCCCATCGCCCCCCCTCGCCCCCCATCGCTCCCCCTCGCTCCCCATCGCCCCCCATCGCCCCTTATCGCCCCCGCTCGCCCCCCCCTCGCCCCCTACTGCCCCCTATCGCCCCCCATCGCTCCCCGTCGTCCCCCCTCGCCCCCCATCGCCCCCCATCCACCTCCAGCGCCCCCTATCGCCCCCGACAGCCCCCCATCTCCCCCCCTCGCTCCCCATCGCCCCCCATTGCCCCCCTTTGCCCCCCCATTGCCCCCCATTGCCCCCCATCGCCTCCCATCGCCCCCCATGCCCCCCCCTCGACCCCCCTCGCCCCCCATCGCCCCCCCTCGCCCCCCCTCGCCCCCCATCGCCCCCGATCGGCCCCCATCGCCCCCCCTCGCCCCCCATTGCTCCCCATCACCCCCCATTCGCCCCCCATCGCCCCCCATCGCTCCCCCTCGCCCCCCCTCGCCCCCTATCGCCCGCCATCGCCCCCTATCGCCCCCCATCGCCCCCCCTCGCCCCCCATCGCCGCTGATCGCCCCCCGTCGCTCCCCATCGCCCCCCATTGCCCCCCATTGCCCCCCCATTGCCAGCCCATTGCTCCCCATCACCCCCCATTCGCCCCCCATCGCCCCCCATCGCTCCACCTCGCCCCCCCTCGCCCCCCATCGCCCGCCATCGCCCCCTATCGCCCCCCATCGCCCCCCCTCGCCCCCCATCGCCCCCCATCGCCGCTGATCGCCCCCCGTCGCTCCCCATCGCCCCCCATTGCCCCCCATTGCCCCCCCATTGCCACCCCATTGCCCCCCATCGCCTCCCATCGCCCCCCATCGCCCCCCGTCGCCCCCCATCGCCCCCCATCGCCCCCCCTCGACCCCCCTCGCCCCCCATCGCCCCCCATCGCCCCCCATCGCCCCCCATTGCTCCCCATCACCCCCTATCGCCCCCCATCACCCCCCATAGCTCCCCCTCGCCCCGGCTCACCCCCCATCGCCCGCCACATTGCCCCCCCATTGCCCCCAATCGCCTCCCATCGCCCACCATCGCCCCCCATCGCCCCCCATCACCCCCCATCGCCCGCCATCGCTCCCCATCGCCCCCCATCGCCCCCGATCGCCCCCCACAGCCCCCCATCGCCCCCCCTCGCCCCCCATCGCCCCCCCTCGCCCCCCATCGCCCGCCATCGCCCCCCACCGCCCCCCACCGCCCCCCTCGCTCCCCCTCGCCCCCCATCGCCCCCGATCCACCCCCAGCGCCCCCAATCGGCCCCGATAGCCCCCCATCGCCCCCTACCGCCCCCCATCGCCCCCCGTCGCCCCCCATCACCACCGTCGCCCCCCATCGCCCCCCATCCAACCCCAGCGCCCCGCATCGCCCCTGATAGCCCCCCCTCGCCCCCCATCGGGCCCCCTAGCTCGCCATCGGCCCCCATTGCCCCTCATTGCCCCCCCATTGCCCCCCTCTTGCCCCCCATCGCCTCCCATCGCCCCCAATCGCCCCCGGTCGCCCCCAATCGCCCCCGGTCGCCCCCCATCGCCCCCCCATCGCCCCCCCTCGCCCCCCTTCGCCCCCCATCGCCCCCACGCGCCCCCCATCGCCCCCGATCGCCCCCCATCGCCCCCCCTCGCCCCCAATCGCTACCCCTCGCCCCCCCTCGCCCCCCATCGCCCCCCATCGCCCCATATCGCCCCCCCTCGCCCCCATCGGCCCCCATCAACCCCCCATCGCCCCCCATCGCCCCCCCTCGCACCCCCTTTCCCGCATCACCCCCCCTCGCCACCCATCGCCCCCCATCGCCCCCCACCGCCCCCCATCGCCCCCCCTCGCCCCCCCTCGCCAACCAAACGCCCCCCTTCGCCCCCCATCGCCCCCCCTCGCCCCCCATCGCCCCCCATCGCCCCGCATCGCCCCCCCTCGCCATCCATCGCCCCCCATTGCCCCCCCATCTCCCCCCATGGCCCCCGATTGCCCCCGATTGCCCTCCCATCTCCCCCCATCGCCCCCCATCGCCCCCGATCGCCCCCGATAGCCCTGCATCGCCCGCCCATTGCCCCCCCATTGCCCCCCATCGCCCCCCATCGCCCCCCAACGCCACCCATCGCCCCCCCTCGCCCCCCCTCGCCCCCCATCGCCCCCCATCGCCCCTCCTCGCCCCCCATTGCCCCCCATCGCCCCCCATCGCCCCCCCTCGCCCCCCCTCGCCCCCATCGCCCCCCATCGCCCCCGATCGCCCCCGATCGCCCCCCATCGCCCCCCATCGCCCCTCCATTGCCCCCCATCGCCCCCCATCGCCCCCCATCCCTCCCAATCGCCCCACATCGCCCCCCACCGCCCCCCATCGCACCCCATCCCCCCCCATCGCCCCCCCTCGCCCCCCATCGCCCCCCATCGCCCCCTATTGCCCCCAATTGCCCCCCCATCGCCCCCCATCGCCCCCCATCGCCCCCCATCGCCCCCCATCGCCCCCCGTCGCCCCCAATTGCCCCCAACCCCCCCTTGCCCCCCATCGCCCCCCATCGCCCCCCATTGCCCCCTCTCGCCCCCCCTCGCCCCCCATCGCCCCCCCTCGCCCCCCCTCGCCCCCCCCTCGCGCCCCCTCGCCCCCCATCGCCCCCGATCGCCCCCCCTCACCCCCCCTCGCCCCCCATCGCCCCCAATCGCCCCCGGTCGCCCCCAATCGCCCCCCACCGCCACCGGTCGCCCCCCCTCGCCCCCCTTCGCCACCCATCGCCACCCCTCGCCCCCCATCGCCCCTGATCGCCCCCCATCGCCCCCCCTCGCCCCCCATCGCCCCCGATCGCCCCCCATCGCTCCCCCTCGCCCCCCCTCGCCCCCCATCGCGCCCCATCGCCCCCCCTCGCACCCCCTCGCCCCCATCGGTCCCCATCGCCCCCCATCGACCCCCCTCGCCCCCCATCGCCCCCCATTTCCCCCCATTGCCCTCCATCGCGCCCCCATCGCCCCCCCTCGCCCCCCCTCGCCACCCATCGCCCCCCATTGTCCCCCATCGCCCCCCCTCGCACCCTCTCGAGCCCCCTCGCCCCCATCGCCGCCCATCGCCCCCCACCGCCCCCCATCGCTCCCCAGCCCCCCCCCCGCCCCCCCTTGCCCCCCAAACGCCCCCCTTCGCCCCCCTTCGCCCCCCCTCGCCCCCCATCGCCCCCCATCGCCCCCCATCGCCCCGCATCGCCCCCCCTCGCCACCCATCGCCACCAATTGCCCCCAATTGCCCGAGATCGCCCCCCATCGCCCCCCACGGCCCCCCTCGCCCCCCATCGCCCCCCATCGCCTCCGACCGCCCCCCACCGCCCCCCACCGCCGCCCTCGCCCCCCATCGCCCCCCATCGCCCTCCATCGCCCCCCCTCGCCCCCCCTCGCCCCCCACCGCCCCCCATCGCCCCCCCTCGCCCCCCATCGCCCCCCCTCGCCCACCATTGCCCCCAATCGCCCCCCCTCGCCCCCCCTCGCCCCCATCGCCCCCCTTCGCCCCCCATCGCCTCCCATTGCCCCCCATCGCCCCCCATCGCCCCCCATCGCCCCCCATCGCCCCCGATCGCCCCGATAGCCCCCCCTCGCCCCCCGACGCCCCCCATCGCCCCCCATTGCCCCCAATTGCCCCCCATCGCCCCCCCTCGCCCCCCATTGCCCCCCATCGCCCCCCATCGCCCCCGAACGCCCCCCATCGCCCCCCATCGGCCCGAATCGCCCCCCGTCGCCCCCAATTGCCCCCAACCCCCCCTTGCCCCCCATCGCCCCCCATTGCCCCCCCATTGCCCCCAGGTGCCCCCCCAATCGGCCCCATCGCCCCCCCTCGCCCCCCATCGCCCCCCATCGCCCCCCATCGTCCCCGATCGCCCCCCATCGCCCCCCATCGCCCCCCGTCGCCCCCAATTGCCCCTGACCCCCCCTTGCCCCCCATCGCCCCCCATCGCCCCCCATCGCCCCCTCTCGCCCCCCCTCGCCCCCCCTCGCCCCCCATCGCCCCCCCTCGCCCCCCCTCGCCCCCCATCGCCCCCGATCGCCCCTATCGCCCCCCCTCGCCCCCCCTCAACCCCCCTCGCCCCCCCTTGCCCCCCATCGCCCCCGATCGCCCCCCCTCGCCCCACATCGCCCCCCATCGCCCCCCACCGCCCCCCATCGCCCCCGGTCGCCACCCCTCGCCACCCAACGCCCCCCATCGCCCCCCATCGCCCCCCCTCGCCCCCCATCGCCCCCGATCGCCCCCCCTCGCCCCCCATCGCTCCCCCTCGCCCCCCCTCGCCCCCCCTCGCCCGCCATCGCCCCCCATCGCCCCCCCTCGCCCCCCATCGCCCCCCCTCGCCCCCAGCGGTCCCCATCGCCCCCCCTCGCCCCCAATTTCCCCCCATTGCCCTCCATCGCGCCCCCATCGCCCCCCATCGCCCCCCCTCGCCCCCCCTCGCCCCCCCTCGCCTCCCATCACCCCCCCTCGCCCCCCCTCGCCACCCATCGCCCCACATTGTCCCCCATCGCCCCCCCTCGCCCCCCCTCGCACCCTCTCGAACCCCCTCGCCCCCATCGCCCCCCATCGCCCCCCCTCGCCCCCCAGCGACCCCCGATTGCCACCCATCGCCCCCCAGTTGCCCCCCCATTGCCCCCCATCGCCTCCCATCGCCCCCCATCGCCCCCCACCGCCACCCATCGCCCCCCCCCTCGCCCCCCATCGCCCCCCATCGCCCCCCCTCGCCCCCCCGCGCCCCCCATCGCCCCCCATCGCCCCCCCTCGCCCCTCCTCGCCCCCCCTCGCCCCCCCTGGCCCCCCATCGCCCCCGATCGCCCCCCAACGCCACCCATCGCCCACCATCGCCCCCCCATCGCCCCCCGTCGCCCCCCATCGCCCCCCATCAGCCCCCATCGCTCCCCATCGCCCCCCACCGCCCCCCATCGCCCCCCATCGCCCCCCATCCCCCCCCAGTGCCCCCCCTCGCCCCCATCGCCCCCCATTGCCCCCAATTGCCCCCAATTGCCCCCCATCGCCCCCCATCGCCCCCCATCGCCCCCCGTCGCCCCCAATTGCCCCCAACCCCCCCTTGCCCCCCATCGCCCCCCATCGCCCCCCATCACCCCCTCTCGCCCCCCCTCGCCCCCTGCCGCCCTTTATCGCCCCCCCTCGCCCCCCCTCGCCCCCCCTCGCCCCCCCTCGCCCCCCCCTCGCCTCCCATTGCCCCCGATCGCCCCCCCTCGCCCCCCCTCAGCCCCCCTCGCCCCACATCGCCCCCCATAGCCCCCAATCGCCCCCGGTCGCCGCCCATCGCCCCCCACCGCCCCCAATCGCCCCCGGTCGCCCCCCCTCGCCCACCTTCGCCACCCATCGCCCCCCCTCGCCCCCCATCGCCCCCCATTGCCCCCCCTCGCCCCCCATCGCCCCCCATCGCCCCCCGTCGCCCCCCCTCGCCCCCCATCGCTCCCCCTCGCCCCCCCTCGCCCCCCATCGCTCCCCCTCGCCCCCCCCCGCCCCCGCTCGCCCCCCATTTCCCCCCATTGCCCTCCATCGCGCCCCCATCGCCCCCCATCGCCCCCCCTCGCCCCCCCTCGCCCCCCATCACCCCCCCTCGCCCCCCCTCGCCACCCATCGCCCCCCATTGTCCCCCATCGCCCCCCCTCGCCCCCCCTCGCACCCTCTCGAACCCCCTCGCCCCCATCGCCCCCCATCGCCCCCCCTCGCTCCCCAGCGCCCCCCAGTTGCCCCCCATCGCCCCCAATCGCCCCCCACCGCCCCCCATCGTTCCCCTCCGCCCCCCCTCGCCCCCCCTCGCCCCCCAAACGCCCCCCCTCGGCCCCCATCGCCCCCCATCGCCCCGCATCGCCCCCCCTCGCCACCCATCGCCCCCCATCGCCCCCGATCGCCCCTGATAGCCCCCCATCGCCCCCCATCACCCCCGCTCGCCCCCTCTCGCCCCCCATCGCCCCCCCATTGCCCCCCCTTTGCCCCCCATTGCCCCCCATCGCCCCCCAACGCCACCCATCGCCCCTCATCGCCCCCCCTCGCCACCCATCGCCCCCCAGCGCCCCCCCATTGCCCCCCATCGCCCAAAATCGCCCCCCATCGCCCCCCCTCGCCCCCCCTCGCCCCCCAAACGCCCCCCTTCGCCCCCCATCGCCCCCCATCGCCCCGCATCGCCCCCCCTCGCCATCCATCGCCCCCCATGGCCCCCCGTTGCCCCCCCATCTCCCCCCATCGCCCCCCATCGCCGCCGATCGCCCCCCATCGCCCCCCATCACCCCCGCTCGCCCCCTCTCGCCCCCCATCGCCCCCCCATTGCCCCCCATTGCCCCCCTTTGCCCCCCAGCGCCCGCAATCGCCCCCCCTCGCCCCCCCTCGCCCCCCATCGCCCCCCATCGCCCCCCCTCGCCCCCCCTCGCCCCCCCTCGCCCCCGATGGCCCCCCATCGCCCCCCCTCGCCACCCATCGCCCCCCATCGCCCCCCCACCTCCCCCCATCTCCCCCCATCGCCCCCCATCGCCCCCGATCGCCCCTGATAGCCCCCCATCGCCCCCCATCACCCCCCCTCGCCCCCCCATTGCCCCCTTATCGCCTCCCATCGCCCCCCATCACCCCCCATCACCCCCCAACGCCACCCATTGCCCCCCCTCGCCCCCAATCGCACCCCCCTCGCCCCCCCTCGCCCCCCATCGCCCCACATCGCCCCCCATTGCCCCCGATCGCCCCCCATCGCCCCCCATCGCCCCCCATCGCCCCCCATCGGGCCCAATTGCCCCCAACCCCCCCTCGCCCCCCATCGCCCCCCATCGCCCCCCATCGCCCGCCATCGCCCCCCCTCGCCCCCAATGGCCTCCCCTCGCCCCCCATCGCCCCCCATCGCCCCCCATCGCCCCCGATCGCCCCCCTCGCCCCCCCTCGCCCCGCCTCATCCCCCTCGCCCCCCATCGCCCCCCTTCGCCCCCCATCGCCCCCCCTCGCCCCCCCTCGCCCCCCATCGCCCCCGATCGCCCCCGATCGCCCCCGATCGCCCCCCCATCGCCCCCCAGCACCCCCCATCGCCCCCCATCGCCCCCCCATTGCCCCCCCATTGCCCCCCATCGCCTCCCATCGCCCCCCATCGCCACCCAACGCCCCCCCTCGCCCCCCATCGCCCCCCATCGCCCCCCATCGCCCCTCATCCCCCCCCCTCGCCCCCCATCGCCCCCCATCGCCCCCCATTGCCCCCAGTTGCCCCCCATCGCCCCCCATCGCCCCCCCTCGCCCCCCCTGGCCCCCCATCGCCCCCCATCGCCCCCCCATTGCCCCCCCTCGCCCCCCCTCGCCCCCCCTGGCCCCCCATCGCCCCCCATCGCCCCCGATCGCCCCCCATCGCCCCCGATCGCCCACGATCGCCACCAATTGCCCCCCATCGCCCCCCATCGCCCCCCATCGCCCCCCCTCGCCCCCCCTCGCCCCCCCTCGCCCCCCACCGCCCCCCATTGCCCCCAATTGCCCCCCATCGCCCCCCATCGCCCCCCATCGCCCCCCCTCGCCCCCCATCGCCCCCCATCGCCCCCCCTTGCCCCCCCTCGCCCCCCATCGCCCCCCACCGCCCCCCATTGCCCCCAATTGCCCCCCATCGCCCCCCATCGCCCCCCCTCGCCCCCCATCGCCCCCCATCGCCCCCCATCGCCCCCCCTCGCCCCCCATCGCCCCCCATCGCCCCCGGTCGCCCCCCTCGCCCCCCCTCGCCCCCCCTCACCCCCCATCGCCCCCCATCGCCCCCCCTCGCCCCCCCTCAGCCCCCATCGCCCCCGATCGCCCCCGATCGCCCCTGATCGCCCCCCATCGCCCCCCCATCGCCCCCCATGCCCCCCCATCGCCCCCCATCGCCCCCCCATCGCCCCCCCATTGCCCCCCCATTGTCCCCCATCGCCCCCCAACGCCACCCATCGCCCCCCCTCGCCCCCCCTAGCCCCCCATCGCCCCCCATCGCCCCCCTCGCCCCCCCTCGCCCCCCATCGCCCCCCCTCGCCCCCCCTCGCCCCCCATCGCCCACGATCGCCCCCGATCGCCCCCCATCGCCCACCATCGCCCCCCCATCGCCCCCCGTCGCCCCCCATCGCCCCCCATCGCCCCCCATCGCCCCCCATCGCCCCCCATCGCCCCCCATCGCTCCCCAACGCCCCCAAACGCCCCCCTTCGCCCCCCATCGCCCCCCCTCGCCCCCCATCGCCCCCCATCGCCCCGCATCGCCCCCCCTCGCCACCCATCGCCCCCCATCGCCCCCCCATCCCCCCCCATCGCCCCCCATCGCCCCCGATCGCCCCCGATAGCCCCCCATCGCCCCCCCTCACCCCCCATCGCCCCCCCACCGCCCCCCACCGCCCCCCACCGCCGCCCTCGCCCGCCATCGCCCCCCATCGCCCCCCATTGCCCCCCCTGGCCCCCCATCGCCCCCCATCGCCCCCCCTTGCCCCCCCTCGCACCCCATCGCCCCCCCCCGCCCCCCATCGCCCCCCTCGCCCCCCATCGCCCCCCCTCGCCCCCCCTCGCCCCCTACCACTTTGCGACCACTTCGCGACCAATTCACGACCACTTCGAGACCACTTCGCGACCACTTCGCGACCACTTCGCGACCCCTTCGCGACCACTTCGCGACCACTCCGCGACCACTCCGCGACCACTCGGCGACCATCCCGCGACCACTCCGCGACCACTCCGCGACCACTCCACTCCGCGACCACTTCGCGACCACTTCGCGACCACTTGGCGACCACTTAGCAACCACTTCGCGACCACTTCGGGAGCACTTCGCGACCACTTCGCGACAATTGCGACCACTTAGCCACCACTTCGCGACCACTTCGCGACCACTTCGCGACCACTTCGCGACCACTTCGCGACCACTTCGCGACCACTTCGCGACCACTTCGCGACCACTTCGCGACCACTTCACGACCACTTCGCGACAATTGCGACCACTCCGCGACCACTCCGCGACCACTCCGCGACCGACCCGCGACCAGTCCGCGACCACCCTACTCCGCGACCACTTCGCGACCACTTCGCGACCACTTCGCGACCACTTCGCGACCACTTCGCGACCACTTCACGACCACTTCGCGACCACTTCGCGACCACTCCGCGACCACTCCGCGACCACTCCGCGACAACTCCGCGACCACTCCGCGACCACTCCGCGACCACTCCGAGACCACTCCGCGACCACTTTGCGACCAGTGCGCGACCAGTTCGCGATCAGTTCGCGACCACTTCGCGACCAGTGCGCGACCACTTCGCGACCACTTTGCGACCACTTCGCGACCACTCCGCGACCACTTCGCGACCACTTCGCGACCTCTTCGCGACCAATTCGCGACCACTTCGCAACCTTCGCGACCAGTTCGCGACCACTTCGCGACCACTTCCGGACCACTTCGCAACCTTCGCGACTACTTCGCGACCACTTCGCGACCACTTCGCGACAATTGCGACCACTTCGCGACCACTTCGCGACCACTTCGCGACCACTTCGCGACCACTTCGCCACCACTTCGCGACCACTTCGCGACCATTTCGCGACAATTGCGACCACTTCGCGACCACTTCGCGACCACTTCGCAACCTTCGCAACCACTTCGCGACCACTTCGCGACCACTTCGCGACCACTTCGCGACCGGTTCGCGACCACTTCGCAACCACTTCGCGACCACTTCGCGACACTTCGCAACCATTTCGCGACCACTTCGCAACCTTCGCAACCACTTCGCGACCACTTCGAGACCACTTCGCAACCTTCGCAACCACTTCGCGACCACTTCGCGACCACTTCGCGACCACTTCGCGACCACTTCGCGACCACTTCGCAACCACTTGGCAACCACTTCGCGACACTTCGCGACCACTTCGCGACCACTTCGCGACCACTTCGCGACCACTTCGCAACCACTTCTCGACCACTTCGCGACCACTTCGCGACCACTCCGCGACCACTTCGCGACAATTGCGACCACTTCGCGACCACTTCGCGACCACTTCGCGACCACTGCGCGACCACTTCGCGACCACTTCGCGACCACTTCGCGACCACTTCGCAACCACTTCGCTACCACATCGCAACCACTTCGCGACCACTTCGTGACCACTCCGCGACCACTTCGCGACCACTTCGCGACCACTTCGCGACCACTTCGCGACCAGCTCGCGACAATTGCAACCACTTCGCGACCACTTCGCGACCACTTCGCGACCACTTCGCGACCACTTCGCAACCTTCGCGACCACTTCGCGACCACTTCGCAACCTTCCCGACCACTTCGCGACCACTTCGCAACCAGTTCGCGACCACTCCGCGACCACTTCGCGACCACTTCGCGACCACTTCGCGACCACTTCGCGACCACTTCGCGACCACTTCGCGACCACTTCGCAACCTTCGCGACCACTTCGCGACCACTTCGCGACCACTTCGCGACCACTTCGCGACCACTTCGCGACAATTGCGACCACTTCGCGACCACTTCGCGACCACTTCGCGACCACTTCGCGACCACTTCGCGACCACTTCGTGACCACTTCGCGACCACTTCGCGATCACTTCAGGACCACTTCGCGACCACTTCGCGACCACTTCACGACCACTTCGCCACCACCTCGCGACAATTGCGACCACTTCGCGACCACTTCGCGACCACTTCGCGACCACTTCGCGACCAGTTCGCGACCACTTCGCGACCACTTCGCGACCACTTCGCAACCTTCGCGACCACTTCGCGACCACTTCGCGACCACTTCGCGACAACTTCGCGACCACTTCGCGACAATTGCGACCACTTCGCGACCACTTCGCGACCACTTCGCGACCACTTCGCGACCACTTCGCGACCACTTCGCGACCACTTCGCGACCACTTCGCGACCACTTCACGACCACTTCGCGACAATTGCGACCACTTCGCGACCACTTCGCGACCACTTCGCGACCACTTCGCGACCACTTCGCGACCACTCCGCGACCACTCCGCGACCACTCTGCGACCACCCCGCCACCAGTCCGCAACCACCCCACTCCGCGACCACTTCGCGACCACTTCGCGACCACTTCGCGACCACTTTGCGACCACTTCGCGACCACTTCGCGACCACTTGGCGACCACTTCGCGACCACTTCGCGACCACTCCGCGACCACTCCGCGACCACTCCGCGACAACTCGGCGACCACTGCGCGACCACTCCGCGACCATTCCGAGACCACTCCGCGACCACTTCGCGACCAGTGCGCGACCAGTTCGCGATCAGTTCGCGACCACTTCGCGACCAGTGCGCGACCACTTGGCGACCACTTTGCGACCACTTCGCTACCACTTCGCGACCACTTCGCGACCACTTCGCGACCACTTCGCGACCACTTCGCGACCACTTAGCGACCACTTCGCAACCTTCGCGACCAGTTCGCGACCACTTCGCGACCACTTCGCGACCACTTCGCAACCTTCGCGACTACTTCGCGACCACTTCGCTACCACTTCGCGACCACTTCGCGACCACTTCGCGACCACTTCGCGACCACTTCGCGACCACTTTGCGACAATTGCGACCACTTCGCGACCACTTCGCAACCACTTCGCAACCTTCGCAACCACTTCGCGACCACTTCGCGACCACTTCGCGACCACTTCGCGACCGGTTCGCGACCACTTCGCGACCACTTCGCGACCACTTCGCGACCACTTCGCGACCACTTCGCGACCACTTCGCGACCCTTCGCGACCACTTCGCGACCACTTCGCGACCACTTCGCGACCACTTCGCGACCACTTCGCGACCACTTCGCGACCACTTCGCGACCACTTCGCGACCACTTCGCAACCACTTCGCGACCACTTCGCGACGACTTCGCGACGACTTCGCGACCACTTCGCGACAATTGCGACCACTTCGCGACCACTTCGCGACCAATTCGCGACCACTTCGCGACCACTTCGCGACCACTTCGCGACCACTTCGCGACCACTTCGCAACCACTTCGCGACCACTTCGCGACCACTTCGCGACCACTTCGCGACCACTTCACGACAATTGCGACCACTTCGCGAACACTTCGCGACCACTTCGCGACCACTTCGCGACCACTTCGCGACCACTTCGCGACCACTTCGCGACCACTTCGAGACCACTTCGCGACCACTTCGCGACCACTTTGCGACCACTTCTCGACCACTTCGCGACCACTTCGCGACCAACTCGCGACAATTGCAACCACTTCGCGACCACTTCGCGACCACTTCGCGACCACTTCGCGACCACTTCGCAACCTTGGCGACCACTTCGCGACCACTTCGCGACCACTTCGCGACCACTTCGCAACCACTTCGCAACCTTTGCGACCACTTCGCGACCACTTCGCGACCACTTCGCGACCACTTCGCGACCACTCCGCAACCAGTTCGCGACCACTTCGCGACCACTTCGCGACCACTTCGCGACCACTTCGCGACCACTTCGCGACCACTTCGCGACCACTTCGCAACCTTCGCGACCACTTCGCGACCACTTCGCGACCACTTCGCGACCACTTCGCGACCACTTCGCGACCACTTCGCGACAATTGCGACCACTTCGCGACCACTTCGCGACCACTTCGCGACCACTTCGCGACCACTTCGCGACCACTTCGCGACCACTTCGCGACCACTCCGCGACCACTTCGCGACCACTTTGCGACCACTTCGCGACTACTTCGCGACCACTTCGCGACATTTGCGACCACTTCGCGAAAAATTTGGCGACCACTTCGCGACCACTTCGCGACCACTTCGCGACCACTTCGCGACAATTGCGACCACTTCGCGACCACTTCGCGACCACTTGGCGACCACTTCGCGACCACTTCGCGACCACTCCGCGACCACTCCGCGACCACTCCGCGACCACTCCGCGACCACTCCGAGACCACTCCGCGACCACTTCGCGACCAGTGCGCGACCAGTTCGCGATCAGTTCGCGACCACTTCGCGACCAGTGCGCGACTACTTGGCGACCACTTTGCGACCACTTCGCTACCACTTCGCGACCACTTCGCGACCACTTCGCGACCACTTCGCGACCACTTCGCGACGACTTGGCGACCACTTCGCGACCACTTAGCGACCACTTTGCAACCTTCGCGACCAGTTCGCGACCAGTTCGCGACCACTTCGCGACCACTTCGCAACCTTCGCGACTACTTCGCGACCACTTCGCGCCGACTTCGCGACAATTGCGACCACTTCGCCACCACTTCGCTACCACTTCGCGACCACTTCGCGACCACTTCGCGACCACTTCGCGACCACTTCGCGACCACTTTGCGACAATTGCGACCACTTCGCGACCACTTCGCGACCACTTCGCAACCTTCGCAACCACTTCGCGACCACTTCGCGACCACTTCGCGACCGGTTCGCGACCACTTCGCGACCACTTCGCGACCACTTCGCGACCATTTCGCGACCACTTCGCAACCACTTCGCAACCACTTCGCGACACTTCGCGACCACTTCGCGACCACTTCGCGACCACTTCGCGACCACTTCGCGACCACTTCGCGACCATTTCGCGACAATTGCGACCACTTCGCGACCACTTCGCGACCACTTCGCGACCACTTCGCGACCACTTCGCGACCACTTCGCGACCACTTCGCGACCACTTCGCGACAATTGCGACCACTTCGCGACCACTTCGCGACCACTTCGCGACCACTTCGCGAACACTTCGCGACCACTTCGCGACCACTTCGCGACCACTTCGCGACCACTTCGCAACCACTTCGCGACCACTTCGCGACGACTTCGCGACGACTTCGCGACCACTTCGCGACAATTGCGACCACTTCGCGACCACTTCGCGACCAATTCGCGACCACTTCGCGACCACTTCGCGACCACTTCGCGACCACTTCGCGACCACTTCGCAACCACTTCGCGACCACTTCGCGACCACTTCGCGACCACTTCGCGACCACTTCGCGACAATTGCGACCACTTCGCGACCACTTCGCGACCACTTCGCGACCACTTCGCGACCACTTCGCGACCACTTCGCGACCACTTCGCGACCACTTCGAGACCACTTCGCGACCACTTCGCGACCACTTTGCGACCACTTCTCGACCACTTCGCGACCACTTCGCGACCATCTCGCGACAATTGCGACCACTTCGCGACCACTTCGCGACCACTTCGCGACCACTTCGCGACCACTTCGCAACCTTGGCGACCACTTCGCGACCACTTCGCGACCACTTCGCGACCACTTCGCAACCACTTCGCAACCTTTGCGACCACTTCGCGACCACTTCGCGACCACTTCGCGACCACTTCGCGACCACTTCGCAACCAGTTCGCGACCACTTCGCGACCACTTCGCGACCACTTCGCGACCACTTCGCGACCACTTCGCGACCACTTCGCGACCACTTCGCAACCTTCGCGACCACTTCGCGACCACTTCGCGACCACTTCGCGACCACTTCGCCACCACTTCGCGACCACTTCGCGACAATTGCGACCACTTCGCGACCACTTCGCGACCACTTCGCGACCAGTCCGCGACTACTTCGCAACCACTTCGCGACCACTTCGCGACCACTTCGCGACCACTTCGCGACCACTTCGCGACCACTTCGCGACCACTTCGCGACCACTTCGCGACAATTGCGACCACTTCGCAACCACTTCGCGACCACTTCGCGACCACTTCGCGACCACTTCGCGACCACTTCGCGACCACTTGGCGACCACTACGCGACCACTTCGCGACCACTTCGCGAGCACTTCGCGACCACTTCGCGACCACTTCGCGACAATTGCGACCACTTCGCGACCACTTCGCGACCACTTCGCAACCTTCGCGACCACTTCGCAACCACTTCGCGACCACTTCGCAACCTTCGCGACCACTTCGCGACCACTTCGCGACCACTTCGCGACCACTTCGCGACCACTTCGCGACCACTTCGCGACCACTTCGCGACAACTTCGCAACCTTCGCGACCACTTCGAGACCACTTCACGACCACTTCGCGACCACTTCGCGACCACTTCGCGACCACTTCGCGACAATGGCGACCACTTCGCGACCACTTCGCGACCACTTCGCGACCACTTCGCGACCACTTCGCGACCACTTCGCGACCACTTCGCGACCACTTGGCGACCACTTCGCGACCACTTCGCGACCACTTCACGACCACTTCGCAACCACTTCGCGACAATTGCGACCACTTCGCGACCACTTCGCGACCACTTCGCGACCACTTCGCGACCACTTCGCGACCACTTCGCGACCACTTCGCGACCACTTCGCGACCACTTCGCGACAATTGCGACCACTTCGCGACCACTTCTCGACCACTTCGCGACCACTTTGCGACGACTTCGCGACCCCCCCCTCGCGCCCCATTGCCCCCCCTCGCCCCCCATCGCCCCCGATCGCCCCCCATCGCCCCCCCTCGGCCCCCCTCGCATCCTCTCGCACCCCCTCGCCCCCCATCGCCCCCCATCGCCCCCCATCGCCCCCCCTTGCCCCCCATCGCCCCCCCAGCGCCCCCCATCGCCCCCCACCGCCCCCCATCGCCCCCCATCGCCCCCCACCGCCCCCCATCGCCCCCCATCGCCCCCTATCGCCCCCCATCGCCCCCCCCCTCCATCGCCCCCCACCTTGCCGCCCCCCTCCCCCCCCAGCGCCCCCCATCACCCCCCATCGCTCCCGGTCGCCCCCCATCGCCCCCCATCGGCCCCCATCGCTCCCCCTCGCCCCCCCTCCCCGCCCCATCGCCCCTGATCGCAACCGATAGCCCCCCATCGCCTCCCATCGACCCCCCTCGCCCCCCCTCGCGCCCCATCGCCCCCCATCGCCCCCCATCGGCCCCCAGCGCTCCCCCTCCCCCCCCATCGCCCCCCGTCACCCCCCATCGCCCCCCCTCGTCCCCGAACGCCCCCCATCGCCCCCCAACTCGCCCCCCCCCCCCCTCGCCCCCCCCCTCCCCCCCCGTCGCCCCCCCCCCGCCTCCCATCGCCCCCGGTCAGCCCCAATCACCCCCCATCGCCCCCCCTCGCCCCCCCTCGCCCCCCATCGCCCCCCATCGCCCCCCATCGCCCCCCCCCATCGCCCCCCCCCATCGCCCCCCACCTCGCCCCCAATCGTCCCCCATCGCCGCCCATCGCCCCCCATTGCCCCCCATTGCCCCCCCATTGCCCCCCATCGCCCCCCCAGCGCCCCCCATCGCCCCCCACCGCCCCCATCGCCCCCCATCGCCCCCGATGGCCGCCCATCGCCCCCCATCGTCCCCCATCGCCCCCAATCGCCCCCCCCCCATCGCCCCCCACCTCGCCCCCTTCTTCGCCCCCCCACCGCCCCCCCTCGCCCCCCCGCCTCGCCCCCCGTTGCCCCCCCCTCGCCACCCATCGCCCCCCATCGCCCCCCATCGCCCCCCCTCGCCCCCCCTCGCTCCTCATCGCCCCCCATCGCCCCCCATTGCCCCCCATCGCCTCTCATCACCCCCCATCATCCCCCATCGCTCCCGGTCACCCCCCATCGCCCCCCATCGCCCCCCATCGGCCCCCATCGTTCCCCCTCGCCCCCCCTCCCCTCCCCATCGCCCGTGATCGCCCCCGATAGCCCCCCATCGCCCCCCATCGCCCCCCCTCGCGCCCCATCGCCCCCCATCGCCCCCCATCGGCCCCCAGCGCTCCCCCTCCCGTCCCATCGCCCCCAATCACCTCCATCGCCCCCCATCGCCCCACCTCGCCCCCCCTCGTCCCCACATCGCCCCCCATCGCCCCCCCATCGCCCCCCAACTCGCCCCCCCCCTCGCCCCCCCCTCGCCCCCCCCTCGCCCCCCCCCCGCCCCCCATCGCCACCCATCACCCCCAAGCAACCCCCATCGCCCCCCCTCGCCCCCCCTCGCCCCCCATCGCACCCCATCGCCCCCCCCATCGCCCCCCACCTCGCCCCCCCGCTCGCCCCCCATCGTCCCCCATCGCCCCCAGTCGCCCCCCATTGCCCCCCATTGCCCCCCCATTGCCCCCCATCGCCCCCCATCGCCCCCCATCACCCCCGATAGCCCCCCATCGCCCCCCACCTCGCCCCCCCCCCTCGCCCCCCCCTTGCCCCCCATCGTCCCCCATCGCCCCCCATCGCCCCCCATTGCCCCCCATTGCCTCCCCATTGCCCCCCATCGCCCCCCATCGCCCCCCATCACCCTCGATAGCCCCCAATCGCCCCCCATCGCCCCCCCTCGCCCTCCCTCGCTCCCCATCGCCCCCCATCGCCCCCCATTGCCCCCCCATTGCCCCCCATTGCCCCCCCATCGCCCCCCCATTGCCCCCCCTCGCCCCTCATCGCCCCCCATCGCCCCCCCCCCTCGCCCCCCCCATTGCCCCCCATCGTCCCCCATCGCCCCCTCGCCACCCATCACCCCCCATCGCCCCCCCTCGCCCTCCCTCGCCCCCCATGGCCCCTCATCACCCCCCCATCACCCCCGATAGCCCGCAATCGCCCCCCATCGCCCCCCCCATCGCCCCCCCCCCTCGCCCCCCCATTGCCCCCCATCGTCCCCCATCGCCCCCCATTGCCCCCCATTGCCCCCCATTGCCCCCCCACTGCCCCCAATCGCCCCCCATCGCCCCCCATCACCCCCAATAGCCCCCAATCGCCCCCCATCGCCCCCCCTCGCCCTCCCTTGCTCCCCATCGCCCCCCATCGCCCCCCATTGCCCCCCCATTGCCCCCCCATTGCCCCCCCTGGCCCCCCATCGCCCCCCATCGCCCCCTTCGGCCTCCAGCGCTCCCCCTCCCCCCCCATCGCCCCCCATCGCCCCTCCTCGCCCACCCTCGCCCCCCCTCGCCCCCCCGCCCCCCATCGCCCCCCATCGCCCCCAATCACCCCTCATCGCCCCCCATCGCCCCCAATCACCCCTCACCGCCCCCCATCGCCCCCGATAGCCCCCAATCGCCCCCCATCGCCCCCCCAATCGCCCACCCCCTCGCCCCCCCCCTCGCCCCCCCCCTGGCCCCCCCCTCGCCCCCCATCGCCCTCCATCGCCCCCAATCACTCCCATCGCCCCCCCTCGCCCCCCCTCGCCCCCCCTCGCCCCCCGTGGCCCCCCAAATCGCCCCCCACCTCGCGCCCCCCTCGCCCCCCCATTGCCCCCCATCACCCCCCCATCACCCCCGATAGCCCCCAATCGCCCCCCATCGCCCCCCACCTCGCCCCCCCCTCGCCCCCCCATTGCCCCCCATCGTCCCCCATCGCCCCCCATCGCCCCCCATTGCCCCCCATTGCCCCCCCATTGCCCCCCCATTGCCCCCCAGCGCCCCCCATCACCCCCACCGCCCCCCATCGCCCCCCATCGCCCTCCATCTCCCCCGATAGCCCCCAATCGCCCCCCGTCGCCCCCCCTCGCCCTCCCTCGCTCATCATCGCCCCCCATCGCCCCCCATTGCCCCCCCATTGCCCCCATTGCTCCCCCATCGCCCCCCCCATTGCCCCCCCTCGCCCCCCATCGCCCCCCTTCGGCCCCCAGCGCTCCCCCTCCCCCCCCATCGCCCCCATTCCCCCCCATTGCCCCTCCTCGCCCCCCCTCGCCCCCCCTCGCCCCCCCAATCGCCCCCCCCTCGCCCCCCCCCTCGCCCCCCATCGCCCTCCATCGCCCCCAATCACCCCCCCTCGCCCCCCTCGCCCCCCCTCGCCCCCCGTCGCCCCCCCAATCGCCCCCCACCTCGCCCCCCCCCTCGCCCCCCCATTGCCCCCCATTGCCCCCCATCGCCCCCAATCGCCCCCCATCGCCCCCCCTCGCTCCCCATTGCCCCCCATCGCCCCCCATTGCCCGCCCATTGCCCCCCCTCGCCCCCCCCGCCCCCCATCGCCCCCCATCGCCACCCCTCGCCCCCCATCGCCCCCCCTCGCCCCCGCTCGCCCCCCCTCGCCCCCCCTCGCCCCTCATCGCCCCCCATCGCCCCCCATCGGCCCCCAGCGCTCCCCCTCCCCCCCCATCGCCCCCCATCGCCCCCCATCGCCCGCCATCGCCCATCCTCGCTCCCCCTCGCCCCCCCTCGCCCCCCCCGCCCCGCATCGCCCCCCATCGCCCCCGATAGCCCCCAATCGCCCCCCATCGCCCCCCATCGCCCCCCCGATCGCCCCCCACCTCGCCCCCCCGACTCGCCCCCCCCCACGGCCCCCCATCGCCCCCCATCGCCCCCCCTCGCTCCCCATCGCCCCCCATTGCCCCCCATCGCCTTCCATCGCCCCCCATCACCCCCCATCGCTCCCGGTCGCCCCCCATCGCCCCCCATCGCCCCCCATCGGCCCCCATCGCTCCCCCTCGCCCCCCCTCCCCTCCCCATCGCCCCTGATCGCAACCGATAGCCCCCCATCGCCTCCCATCGCCCCCCCTCGCCCCCCCTCGCGCCCCATCGCCCCCCATCTCCCCCCATCGGCCCCCAGCGCTCCCCCTCCCCCCCCATCGCCCCCCATCACCCCCCATCGCCCCCCTCGTCCCCGATCGCCCCCCATCGCCCCCCATCGCCCCCCAACTCGCCCCTCCCCTCGCCCCCCCCTCGCCCCCCCCGCCCCCCATCGCCCCCGGTCACCCCCAATCACCCCCCATCGCCCCCCCTCGCCCCCCCTCGCCCCCCATCGCCCCCCATCGCCCCCCATCGCCACCCACCTCGCCCCCCCCCCTCGCCCCCCATCGTCCCCCATCGCCCCCCATCGCCCCCTATTGCCCCCCATTGCCCCCCCATTGCCCTCCCTCGCCCCTCATCGCCCCCCATCGCCCCCCATCGGCCCCCAGCGCTCCCCCTCCCCCCCCATCGCCCCCCATCGCCCCCCATCGCCCGCCATCGCCCATCCTCGCTCCCCCTCGCCCCCCCTCGCCCCCCCCGCCCCGCATCGCCCCCCATCGCCCCCGATAGCCCCCAATCGCCCCCCATCGCCCCCCATCGCCCCCCCGATCGCCCCCCACCTCGCCCCCCGACTCGCCCCCCCCCACGGCCCCCCATCGCCCCCCATCGCCCCCCCTCGCTCCCCATCGCCCCCCATTGCCCCCCATCGCCTTCCATCGCCCCCCATCACCCCCCATCGCTCCCGGTCGCCCCCCATCGCCCCCCATCGCCCCCCATCGGCCCCCATCGCTCCCCCTCGCCCCCCCTCCCCTCCCCATCGCCCCTGATCGCAACCGATAGCCCCCCATCGCCTCCCATCGCCCCCCCTCGCCCCCCCTCGCGCCCCATCGCCCCCCATCCC
>CAXIWF010002249.1:0-28147 GCA_964036045.1 Eutreptiella sp. 'Long Island Sound 2002' | reverse complement strand
AGTGATTTCCACCTAATCGTCGCCTCAGGAGTACCAGCTGTGGCATTCACTGTCACCTGAAAGTTACTAACGACGAAAGGAAAGAATGTCATGGTCCCCACTTTGAACTCCTTTATCACTTTTTTCAGAAAGTTCCTAACCAAGAATGACAACAGCCAGGCCAACAGAGGCGGCTCAAACCAAAAGAAGAGCACCGAACACACCAGAACCTTGGCCAGGGTAGCTAAGCTTATCATAGTAGTGTGTTATTTAAAAATATTAGTGAAGGTTGGGGTTGTGATACAAGTAAAATAATAATGAGGGTATATTGACCAAAAGTCTGTGCCTTATTTGGGTTTCACAGAGAATATTATTGTTGCAGTAAATTTTGATACAAAAGACCAAGTTTGTTGTTCATTAACTTTGTCGAAGCACATTGCTGTGACATGGTAGGGTTCAACCCTTCGAGTCAGTAAGTTATGCCGTGTTGAAAAGTAACTTGCTGGCACCGCTTATTAAGACTTTAATATCACAATAAGCGGTGCCGGAGCAGAAAATTAAAACAACTAAAAAATCAAGAAATGCAGCAAGCAACAGGAATGTTCGAATCCTGGAATCCCTCTGCTGGAATCCCAGTCCCGGCTTCTCTGCTGCTGCTGATAGTGCAGCGGACCGACACTTTTCCCAGCTGGGCTGCTCATACAATAACTATTCGTTCGAACGAAAAACTTGTTAAAATATCCTAGTATCGTACGAGCAGAAGGTGCCCATAATGTATTATTCGCGATCTCTCTATGGGTACTATGGCACATAGCTATTGATATCCAGCAATCGTCAGGAAAATTAGGTGCGATGCCATTCCAATTGGTGATTATTCTTGCTCCCAAATTTTGCTACATTAATGAGAGCGGAGAAGTATCAGTACGGCGGCCTGTTGCAGCAGCAGCACAGCCAGCTCCAGCTGTAGCTAATGCAGTAGTAAGCAACGATGTCTCTACACGCAAAGATAATCTTGGGATCGCAGCTGATGCTGGAATGTGAGTCATGATCCACTGCATGTAGTATGTTTCTTTCAACCATGTGAAGCATAGTTTCACCATCATGTTTTATACTTGATAATTAAAGTCCTTCGTATTCTTCTAATGTCTTTATTGTAGTGGAACTCGGAGTAGGAGTAGTAGTATTTCTAGCAGCATGGCCGTCGCTAGTAAACCAGGGGATGTGCCGGTCCGGAGCTCAATCACTCAGGCAGCCTCTGCCGCTTCAGGCATGTCGAGCTCTGGTGGAACCGACACACCGCCTATTGTCACCAATGTTTCACAAGAAATCAAACGGATTGAAAGTACTAGTAGGTATGAGCTGATATGTTTTTTCCAACTTGATAAACGGCGCAAACTTGATTTATCCCTTCCTTATTAAACGACTCGACTGCACCAACCTATTCCAGGGCGGACAGTGCTGGTAGCACCGATGCTATCGGAGCCTCCTCATCAACTAGTAAAGCCCCGCATGATCCATCTAGACCTCCCCGTGCCCCAGCAAGGGCTCAATCAGATGGGCGCAGTCAAAGTCGCAGCATCAGTCACAGCAATAGCAGCGAGGCCATGAGCACATTGTTGCCTACCAAAACTCAAAAGCAGGCTAACACGGGAGTCGCAACGACTAATTGCACAGGCGAAAGTGATAACCTTCTCAGCGATGCTATTAATATCCTGGATACGAGCACAACCAGAGTGCCGACGGTGGTCGCAGCTCGTAACGATGGGGCTTCTGCGTCTAAGACGGCTGGCACCTCTAGTGCTGCTGGCAGTGGAACAAGATCACCAGAAGTGCTTGCAAGCAGCAGTGGTGTAGTGGTCGCATCAAAAGCTGCCCCTGCCCCAACTGCAAGTAGCTCATCCACCCCGCGTGACGGTGCCCGCTCGCCCTCCTCCACAGTGTCCACTGCCACCATGAAGAGAACCCCTCCTCCCCCCCCAACAGTGAGCATAGAGACCCAGCAGTTGGACACTTCATCGCAGTCTTCTGTCGTATCCTCTCCAGTTGCATCCAGTAGTGCTCATGGCTGTACCACGCCCGTTGTTGCTCCTAGATCAGCATCGATCACGACTATGAAGATTGAACCGTCGCCAACGGGAGAGATGATCTGCATTCCAGTCATATCTCCGCCACCCCCACAATCGGAACCTGAGCAACCGCCTCGACAGCAACGTTCGCCTGATGGGGAAGATGGGCGAGAAAGAGCCGTGTCTGGTGATGGTGAGGCTATAGAGAGAGACGCGAGGGCTGGTGGTAGTGCTGGTGGTAGTGCGGTTGATGGCTGTAATGGAGACGAATCCCCGGTTGCACCCTCTGGCACAAAGAGAGGAGAAACGCATTCAGTGTCTGGGAACCACGCTAGTGACAGTCTGGACAGTAGTGTGCACAGCGCCACCGGGAAGAGCGTAACGAGTGATCCTACGCCCATAAAATCCACAACTTCTTCTGGTAACCTGCAATTACCCTTAACTGCAACCGCTCTCCATGCTATTGACGAAGTTAGCTCCGTGTCTAGTACTGGATCCGCCCCCGCCCCAACCACCGCCACCGCCACCGCGGTTCCCAGCAGCAGCACAGCGGTAGATAACAACTTGAAGTGGGAATTGGAGTCCGTGTCAACTGGTGTGGCGGTGAACGAGACGGTGGCAGTGCTGACGGAGGTGAATATCCGTGCCTTCGTGATGCAGGAGATGGACAACATGTACCAGGAGTACGTTATCTGCGCTCGCCCCACACTCGTGGACGATGAGACTGGCAACTCCATCCAGGTACAGTACAGTGCCGATAGATAGACCCTTGCTGTTCTCTCTCTATCTCTATCTCGTGTGTGGTTGTGGGTGGGCGTAGGGGGGGGGGTGAGGTACTTTTCCAAATATCATGGCCGCGTACTGAATTTCTATCGCGTGCATATGATATTACTTTTATTTACTCTGCGTGCTGCGCTGCGACGAGGTGTGATATGACAGCGAATGAACATCAACTCGTATCGTCGAATTGTCTCTCTTACTGTGTGTTGTTATTCTATTCGTTGTGGTATGCGGTTTGTGGTATGCGGTGTTTGGTGCACCCCGGTGTTGGAGATAGGCGATGTGCATCGTGGAGCGCGAGATGGTGGACCAGGTTATCGCGCGGCTGGCTTACTACGGAGTGGGCAATCTCGTCGGCAGCATCAATGTCCTCACTCTAGAGTCCTCTAAGTTCTTCAGAGCCGTGCGCCCACCCCCACCGCCCCCTGCCACCAAGGATGGAGAGGCAGCGGGGGAAGGGGTGGGGAAAGGTGGCGAAGATAATGCTGCTGTCACCACTGTGGTGGGTGCTGATGGAGTGGCCCGCACCGTGCCCACTGTGGAGTCTGCTGCTGACGCCGCTGGCGCCGCGCTGGTAGGCTTATCCCGTGCACGTGGTAACAGCGTCGCCTCCGTCGACAACGGCCTGCTTGGTGGTGGTGGTGGAGCGGCAACGAGTATGCTGACGGCTGCTGCTGCGGCGGCGGAGGAGCAGCGGAAGAAGAGAGCCTTCATCAATGACGTGGCGAGCGAGATCCGCGTAGAGCAAGTCATCGAACAGATCGAGGTACGTTTAGGACAATGCTAGTGATAATAAGGGTGGTGTGATCAAGTCATATATATTGCTACGAGTTCAGGGTAACACACGTACTCGCGCAAACAGGTTCCATGCGTTCAATAAAAATCTCAAAGTGCGGATTTTTCATCGATTATGTCTCCTTTGTTCCCTCTCCCGCATATTCTCACCATCGTCCATCCACCATTTCCTTCGCTAATCTACATGGCGCACTTAACCCTAACAGGACTCCGCGGAGATGGACTTCGATTACTGCTGCCTGCTCTGCGTGGCATCCACCATTGCGGGTATAGGTCTGGCCACGAACAACACGGTGGTGATCGTGGCCAGCATGCTGGTCTCGCCTATCATGGGGCCCGTGCTGGCCCTCACCTTCGGCTCCATCATCCACAACTGGCCCCTCATGAGACTCGGTCTCACTAATGAGTTGCTATCGCTGGCCATCTGCATCGTCATTGGATTCTTAATCGGCGTCGTGGCTATCCTGGTGGGTACGGATGGCACGTGGCCCACGCCGGAGATGCGGGCAGAGGTCTCGCCGAGGGGCTGGCTCTGGGGCTTGCCATTGCGGTGCCTTCAGGTGATTAGAGCAGATTATCTATGCACAACCATAGATCTATAGAGTGATTGTGATTGCACAATGCGCTACCGATTTATGCGTACATCTGTGCCATGATCTGCGGAAAATATTTCTCACAAAGTATATTAACCGGGGGGTATTAATTCTTTTATAGCCGATATAAACATATCATTCTGTAAACATGTACCAATAATGCCACATCTTAATCAACTCTCTTCGACACAGGAATGGGTGTGGCGCTGTCAGTTCTGGGAAACAATACCTCTTCTCTCGTGGGAGTTGCGATCTCGGCATCGCTGCTCCACCCGCAGTGAACTGCGGCATGGCCTTTGCCTACGCTGCGTTCGGCTTCCAAGTCGATCCTGACGCGATAGGGCGCCGTGGCAACACCGATGACGACGACCCTGATTTCAGCACTCCCTTCAGCTACGTGCAGATGGGCGGCATCTCTCTCGCACTCACTGCGGTCAATATTGGAGCCATTTTCCTGTCAGGCTTCGTCATGTTCCGCATCAAGGAAGTTGCCCCCATCAAGAACAAGCAGGCCTTCTGGGAGAGGGACACGCAGGTGTTTCGTCGCCTCATGACGCAGCTCAATCACGCACCCGCTGCTGCTGACGACGATGATGATGGTGACGACAATGGTGAGGATGACGATGATGATTCTGGAGCTGTGATGGACGGGGGAATACTAGCAGATGGAGTTGGACCAGCTGGGGCCCACTACAGCCCTATCGAAGGCGAGGCCCACGAGGGTGATGCTGCGGGTGCCGGTGCCGAGGGAGAGCACGAACAGGTCGAGGGTTCCTCCCACCGTAGCGCACATTCCCCCGTGCCGGGTGGCAGCAGCTCTCACAGAAACCGTACAGACAGCAGCACCGTCAGCAATCGATCACGTGGAAACAAGAGCAACAACAACAACAACCGCTTGTCTCGCAAGCTGCATCGGATTAAGGTCCAGCACGAGATCCGGGCCCTACCCCCGGACTTGCTGGATGAGCTGGTGCTCTCCGGTCGAGCCAACCTGGCACCCGTGCACAACTCACCGCTGAGCATGCTGGCCTCCCGTGACAAGCATCGGCGCAATCGACCGCTGTACTCCTCCCTCGAAGATGTTGCAGCAGGTGCAGCAGCAGGCACAGGCGCTTCATCAGGCGGTCTTCACACAGGCAGGCGATCTGCAGCGCAGCACACCCGGCCCCACCATCATCCCAAGGGGTATCACGGGCTGGGTCTGCTGGAGCTCTTCCGCGAGCAATCTGACCCCGCTGAAGATGTGCTGAGGCCTGGCAGTCCTACTAGAGCGAATCGGCTCTCTTTTCATCAAGGTATGCGCAACCGCTTCGACGATGGCTATGGCTACGGCAGTAGTAGCAGCTACTACGGTGGAGCTGCTCCCGCCAGGGTCAACCGAAGTCCCTCTGACCCGTATGCCGACATTAATGACGGCAGGGGTGGTGCCTGGGGTATTGGTGCTGCCGGGGGCGAGATATGGGATGGAGGAAGGTCCTACTCGGGTTATGACCG
Source organism: Eutreptiella sp. 'Long Island Sound 2002' (assembly GCA_964036045.1). Lineage (NCBI taxonomy): Eukaryota > Euglenozoa > Euglenophyceae > Eutreptiales > Eutreptiaceae > Eutreptiella > Eutreptiella sp. 'Long Island Sound 2002'. The sequence continues at coordinate 22,440 of CAXIWF010002249.1, read as the reverse complement.
TCACGACGAGCGTGAAGCCATCCACGTCCCACACAAGGTGCGGAGTGACACCTCGATATCCGTTCCACAAGCTGGTGCTGGTGCTGCTGCTGGCGGTGGTTGTGCTGCTGGTGCGGATGCGTCGAATTTCACATCTCCACCCACGCGTAAGGCCCGAGGTGGTTCCCAAGCAGCCACTGCCCCCGCTGCTGCTGGCGGTAGTGGTGGAAGCGGCCGCGCGGGCGCTAGACGTGAGAGGAACTCCTCGGCTGCGGCCGCACAGCTTGCAGATCGCCACACTCAGTCCTCCGCCGCGAGACACGGCACTCCGCCGCACTACCGAGGTAGAGGCGGCGATAGAGCAGGCGAGAGAGCTGCTCGTGATGGAAGCGCCTGGCGAGGGCCGCATACCCAGCAGGAGCCGCCGCAGCAGCAGTACCAGCAGCAGTACCAGCAAGACTACGCCCACTACAGCAGAGAGCAGAACTATGGCGTGCAGTTTGATGGACGGTACGAAGGACCACACTATGGGCAATATGGAGGGCGAGACGAAGGACCACACTATGGGCAGTATGGAGGCCGGGACCAGGGATGGTATGACGGAGGAGCAGTGGGTCCATCGCAACCGCAGCAGCAGCAGCAGCAGCAGCAGCAAGCGCCGGACCCGCAGCGCTTCCGACACGAGCGGCAGGGTGCGATGGCCGACCTTAGCGAGGTCATGAGTCGCCTCAAGAAGCAAGGCAGGACTGTCACCACCCGCAAGCGCGTAACCACCAAATAACCCAGCAGGAGGGAAGGGCAGGGTGGAGTCTGATACAGGAGATCTGGCATCCTATTTTTTAGATACTTCCACAGCCGCGGTCTGGATGACATCCTACTCTCATTAGACAATAATGATGTCATCTACCGGTACCATTTACTTCGAGATAGAATAATACTATGATTCTCGGAATAAGTTACAGGTATGATACTAGCGTTCGTTTATAGGCAGTTCAACTTTTTAAATGTTTGTCGGGTTTAATGCCGTTATAGTGCTTATCGATATGCCGTCATTTGCAACTGTGCAGGAAAGATCATTACCCAGTTTCTACAACAGTGTCTACAGCAGTAAACATTTTCCTCATGAGAATGACAATTTAATTGCACCCTCTTGCGATTGTTGTAACCAAGACGAGATCTCCGTAAAATATTTAACGCAGTAGTATAAAGCCACATTGATGGGATGGATCGATATATACACACGTAAGTAGACGCATAGGTAGAGATATAGATGCGGAGCTCAACTTGCGATGAAATATAATCAAAGGGCTCCCCTAGAGTAATACACTGGATTCTGTATTAACAACGCCACCACTAACATAGGAGGCATACACGTCTTCTTGGTACTCAACTACCGACGTGCTGAGACTGCACAGTATACATGCCAGCAGCGTGGGAGGCACTGCCTTCACTGCACTGTACAGTCCAATAGTTCTAGGCCTTGGAACCCATTCTGGCAGGGTTCATTGATGGATATTTCATCATTGGAGGTTTATGCGCGAAGCTTCCACTCGGCTTCGCAGCAGCTCCCCTGCCCCCACCTGCACTACTGCCTCCTCCCGCTGCAGAACTACAACTGCTATTGCTAGCACCAGCACCAGCAGCTGCACCAGCACCACTTTCTTCGTCATCACTATCACCGTACCCACTAAAATTAGCAGAAAATCCTGTAGCTGCAAGTGAACGAGCAGGAGGAGGAGCAGGTGCCGAGCTGGCGCCATCCACCTTCTGACGCTTGCTTGGAGGCGCCCCAGTGGGAAGCGGGGGAGGCGGAGGCGGGGGCGCCATGCCCGGCAGACAGTACGCACTGGCCGGGGCCCGCTCCATGCCGGGAGGGGGCAGCAGCACTGGCGCTGCACTCGCATCTCCATCTGCCATATCGCCCAAAGCCCCACCCGCAGCAGCCGCAGCGGCTTCCACACGCGGTTTCGCCCAGTTGACATTGACGGGTCTGCCATTTACCATGAGCGCCTTGTAGAGCTGAGAAGCAGCCTGTTCGGCCGCCTCTCTGTCTGCGTATTCCACGAAGGCGCACTTGGCAGAGCGCACCATGTGGATGCTGGCTATTTGCCCGTACGGATAAATCACGGCCCGCAGGTCTTCTTCGGAGGTGTCGGGCTCGATACCACCCATCCACAGAGTGATTATAGAGCGGTCCGCAGGGGGATCCAACTCCAGTCGCTGTGCACCAATCCCCAGCAATTGCAACAGGAACAGCAACAACCAACAAGGGCGATGGCATAGTATGATACGAGATGTGACAACCACCAACAAGGGCGATGGCATTGTATGATACGAGGTGTGACGGAAAGAGTTAGAGGAGGGAGATGCACATAACAAAATAAGGTGGTTACAAGCAGCAGATTCAGTATGAGTAACAAAGGAAGGTACTTTCTTTTGTGGCCGCATATTTATACAACAAAAGCTAGCTACCCCTCACGACGGCGTAATATAGATAGATAGATAGATAGTCACTACACATTCCAAATGCTGGCGATTTACCATGTTCTTCATCTTGCCCAGGTACTTCTTGGTGAGGTCGTCCTTGCCCCCTATCCTGCTACGGATAGCATCGTCCCTGTTTCCCCGCAGCGCCTGCTGGATTGCATCACGCGTCTCCTGTCCCAGCTCCTTTTGCATCTCAGCAGGCCCTTTTAACTCCAGATCCTTCACTAGCTGTGCGCACAGCTCACGTGCAGAACCGGCAATTTCGGGAAAAGCATACACCCCGCAGCACGGCCGAAACGGACAGGTCTTACGCAGTACGCGCGTACAAGCACCATTCAGCCAGAAGGAGCACAACTTGGGCAAGTTACGAAAAGCGACCTTGCTCTTCGCTTCGGCTACTTGAAGAGCTCTTGAGAACTTATCTAGCTGTCGAGACTTGGCCACATTTGCGAGATCTGTGAGCATGTTGTTGGCACTGTTGTTGCCGACGACCTGCCCGCTTGCTATCATTTGAGCCTGTTGCTCGTAAAAATACTGCTGACCAACATTGCTTTGCGGCAGAGCTATCTGATCTGAGCTGGATTCTGTCCTGCTGAGAATAGCATCGCGCACCCCGACGGGCAGGCCATACACCATATCGTTGAGGCAACACTGACAGACGTTTCGCTCTGCCGCCACGGCATAACTAATAATAGTTTCTTTGTAGCGCCCCCCTGGTCCAGCTTTCCATTTGAAGGCTTGAAAAGGAATATTCGAAATTTTACACAACTTGTGACCATATGGAAGCTTGGTCATGCGGACGTATGGGTTGGGTCCTAAGCAGGTTTCACACAGCATCGGGAAGTCCTCCTGTTACCGATTCATCAGCATAAAGCAATACAGTTATAAATATAATCGATCTGAGATGATAAAAATAATAATCACATCCAATGATGTCATCAAATTGGTCAATGCGATACTATTGTTGAAGGTTTTACTGTAGTGAGAGAGAGTAATACTTACCCCAAGGGCTGAGCCATCTGTGGCTTGTCTGTGCTGCGGGGCATCGCGAGCGCCATTCCGCGCCGAATATCCGCCGTCAGCCATGATTGCCAAGAGTACAAATATACAATCTATCCTGAAACTTGGGGAAAGTTAAATTAAAATAGTATTGCCCTCTGAGCAACATCAGAATGACAAAAACTCAGTCGCTCGAGAAGTTTCCCCTCATCCCTGCTGCTGCCCAGCAGGGCGACCATGAAACTTGGCGTTTATGCGTAACTAAACTTTATTTATTCATAAACCAGTTATTTATTATAACAAAATCTTTTGCTAAACAAACTTATTCATTTCATACAATCTTTTGTCATGTAAAAGGTTTAACTTTCCACTGTATAATTAATACAACTGATAGGTTTTAAAAGAGAAGAACATAAACAGGAGTTCCATGTTAACATCAAAAGAAGATCTTGTTTCGTATTTTATAAACGTTTATATTGTTCTATAAAGATATGTAGAGGGAAGATTCTTGTTCAAGGTGTTTGAAGCGTGACGGATGCATGCAACGACAGCAATTTCAATGCGCATGGCTCATATTAAGCATTACAGCACACTCATCGCCCAAGGCCCTATATTTCATTCATCACATTTATCGCAATGTTTCGCCTTGCCCTATTCCTAGCAGTCATTCTGGCAGTCACGGCCTTTGCCCCTGCCCGCGTGCAGCACAAGGCCAGAACTGAGCTTTCCATGGCATCAAATGTAAGCACTTGATAATAACTGCAAATGCGCATACTCAAGTTTACATAATATAAATATGGAAACATTATCAGCAAAATTATTTAAGCTTTCTTAAATGTGCATCCTCTTAATAATTTTGACTGCACCCGTATTGCTGGTGCTGTTAATTCGCCCTGCTCTTGATTCGACCGTAACAGGACTTCCAAAAAGCCTTCGCCGCCACAATGATCGGTGCCTCACTGCTGGTTGGTGGTACTGCGGCTCGTGCAGAGGTTGATTATGATGGCATTAAATACCTCGGTGGTGGCGACAAGATCGACATTAACAACGCCAACATCCGCGCCTACCTGAAGCTCCCCGGAGTGTACCCCACCGCTGCTGGCAGAATCGCCTCCAACGGCCCCTACAAAGCTGTCTCCGATATCTATAACCTCCCAGGCATGACCAATGCCGAGAAGGATGCCCTTAAGAAGGTTGAGTCCAAGTTCATCGTCCTGGACCCCAAGCCCGAGTATGTCATCGACAAGATCAACAACGGGTAAGCTATTTGTAAAAACACTGAAAGTGAATGCTCTCCTCTAACCTAAGCCATCTACTGCCTATGAAAACGCATGCACTAGAAACTCACAATTCGCAGATGGCTTAGCAGGATGTGTCTGTTTCTGCCTTCAATAGTGTAGGAGCTCGCGAGTTTAGCTGATAATTAAGACCAATACTTGCCCCGCTGACCATGCACTGTTCTGTTTCTTTTTCGTTTTTGCATTTTTTTGTGTGCAATACTGTCCACCATAGTTTGTACCGATAAACATTATAGGTGCCATTCAGAGGAGCGCATAGTGCACTGAGGCAAGCAAGTTGCCATAGAGGGAGGGTTGCTAAGTGGGGCCCAGCGCCTCCCCCCTCCGCACTCTTTCCCCTAAACCATGGAGGTTCTTTGGCTGCCACTACCATACCACTGCTGCTGCTACCGCCGTTGTTTGTAAAGATTCCTATCCAATGTATTCAATAGTATGCCCCGATGCACAGCGCTGAATTGCCTGTGTGTGGCCGGTTGGGGTTGGTTGGGGCCCTGTTTGATAGGGCCTGGGTAGGTTGTTGTTCATGTTGCCAATACTACTTACTCATCAGACATTAAAATAATTCCTTTCTCATTCATGCCAGAAATGAGTTGAGGAAACCTTCTAATAAAGTTTTCACAATCGATTGCTAATAATGGAAAGCACTTATTCTATGAATATTTCAGGCCCACCGATGAACTCGCCGTGACATACGGGAGTCTAAGGTACGGGTATCTCCAACCCGGGTACTTTTTTATAATACGCTCAATGGGTGAAAGTATTGATAACTTCGAAGTATTATATATTTGAAAGCTCGATTAGTTCAATACAGCATCATAACGTATTTATTAATACTTCTTCCTATTCGGGTACAATATAATGAATATAACTACATTGTGAACAAAAATACTGATAGCAGAGGTGGGGGTTAGCATGGTCAACGTGTTAGAATTGTGACAATAGCGTGCTCGTAACAGTAACGATACCGCCCATTCCATCATAAGATAAGAGTGCTGGACTAAAAACAGCGCACACCTACATTCTCCCCTGCTTCCTGCCTGCTTCCTGCAGCTTTAATGCCGACGACGAGGGAAGCTGTACTCTTGCAGGTTGGCCAACTCCTGTTCGTCAGCGGAGTCGAATGCGTCGTCGTGCCCGCCACTGTGCAGCCGCATACCGCTCTCCGCCACCTTGTCACTGGCATCTGCAAAGCCATAGACGTCATCCTTCTCGCTGTAGCCGAAGCGATTCAACTTCCCCGGCCGCCCTGGCTGCTCTGGCTGTCCTGGCTGTCCTGCTCCTTGCTTCGCTTTATCGCGGGTGGGAGACGACCCAGGGGAAGAGCCTCCACCGGTACCCACGGTGTGCAAGAATAAATCCTGGAACTCCGGTCGGTCTGTCTCTGCGTGCTGCACTGGCCCCATCAGCTCGTACTCGGCGCAAGACATGATGTGGTCGAAGAGCTGCTGCTGAGTGACGACGAGCGGGCTGCGTTTCGCTGCCTGGAGGTGGGCCTTTGTCCCGCTGGTGTCGGTGAGATCGGGGGGATTGATCAACCCGTGCTGGATGTGCCGTGGAAGCAGCAGCAGCGTGCACTGGCTCGTGCCCTCAACCGAGGAACCGTACCGCACCTTACTGAAGTAGTCGATCTTGAGCTTGCTGACATTCGGGTGCTTCTTCGTGTTTATCTTAGTGAACTTGCCGTTTATCTCGTAGGTAATCAGATTGTCGTTGAAGAACCGATCAAGCTCCTCGTTCCGCTCTCCAGGAGTTTTCGCGCGATTACTGCTGGCAGCAGTAGCCGCAGCAGCCTGATAGGCGCGGGACGGAGACATCGTGCTCCCCCGCAGTACCCCCATCGTCCCTGCTGCTCCGGCAGACTGCAGTGTCATGGAGTCGCCGCCGCAAAGACTGCTGCTCTCGATGGAGCCACCTCTGCGAAAAGGGTTCGTCAGGGCAGACCGGGCGGAAAACTGCTGCTGCCTAGATGGAGAAGCTGTCCGACCTTCACCTCCACCCAGGCCCTTGTCGTTTCCCGCCCCTGAGGTGAGACTGCGGAGTGAGAAGCCAAAACTTCGTGACGTCTGTGTGCGACGACCACTCACTGCCCCGCTGACAGATCCCCCAGCGTCTGCCGGGCCACTGTTAGCCGTGAAGATCCGTGGTATAGCTTTCTGAATGCTTTCATCAGTGACGATCTTCGCATCGCGGGTCAGGTTTGGAGGCCGCCAACGCACCCACGCGCCGTCCTCATTCTCGAAGCGCACCTGTAGCCAGTCCCCGATCACCGCCATGCACTCGATCACCTCGTTGCGATGCAGATACCCCACCACCTCCCCGTCTTGGGTGGGTAAGTGACGGATCTTCAGCTCCACGCCATCAGGCAGGCTATCGTTGACACGATAGTAAGTAAGGTCTTCCTGGATGTGCAGCTTGTCCCAGTCGAAGCCCTCCTTGCCTGCACATACAGGTTGCATGTATTCCTTGCTCACAACGGCGGCAGCTGCTCCAGCTGCCCCGCCTTTGCTGCTGGCTTTAGACGCCTTGGAGCCGGACCGGTAGCGGATCCAGCCCAGCGCACCCTCGTGTGAGACATGCAGATACTCCCCGAACACGTCCAGCACCCGTATGGTGCGTTGAGGCTCAACCACCCCGAGCGGCCGACCCTCCGATCCTATTTTATCAACTATTTGCGGGACGTAGTGCTTCGGCAGTAGGTAATTTGGCTTGAGCTCGTAGTAGGCGGGGAAAAACACACCAGTCATGGACCACTTCACCTGCTGCAGGAACATCACCTGCGAGTGGTGGATCACTTCCTTGACCTTGTGTCGCCGGTGGTCCTTGCTGCGCTCACCGCGCGCCATGTGCTTGTCGTACTGCCGCTGCGTGGCGAAACGCTTCTGGCAGATTGCGCACGCGAAGAGTGGCTTATTGCCAGGCATCGCGCGGTAATTGGCGCGCAGCTCGCCGACGAACATGTGGCGCAACTGGTCCAGCACAATGGCTTCTGCCTCTAGGACTGGTGGGTGCAGGGCTAAATCAGCGAGAATGCGCATGCGCTGAAACGAGTTCTGCTTAGACAAGCGCCGCGCATGTAGCAGAACGTACTCGGAGAACTTGTGCAGCCCGATGGTGTGCGTTGAGGATACCAAGGTCGCGTCAACGGCGTTCTGCAGCTCAGCATCCGGCATGGGTACGGATAGCATTTGGAATGCCTGACTGAGGCGATGCGGAGATATCATGAGCGTAGTACGACCAAATTCTTCTCCACCATCCAGGTGCTGGAATACGGCATTAACCACACTGATATGTGCGTTCAAAAACGAGTCAATATTCTGCACGTTAACGAGATGTCTTGCGGCCACTTTACCACTACTGTGGCCCCCTTCCCCTTCCCCTCCCCTGCCTCCCACTCCCCTGCCTCCCCCTAAACTGATGGTGCTGATCGATCGTGATAACTGACCAGGAGCAGGAAAATGATCAATCGAGGGAGATCGTTCTGACAGGCTCGCTTCTACATCAGCCGTTTCCTCCATTAGCTCCTGTTTTCGCCGCATTTTGTTGGAAGCCATGCCTATGCCTAGCCCACCTCGTGATCGCGCGGACGGACTGGTTGCTGCGGCGCTCTCCTTCAGCTTGACAGACTGCTGCCTGCGACTCTGAGCGCTCTTCAATGTTCTCATGCGCTCCATAGACAGTCGCTCCTGATTGTAGAGCTCGGGATCGAACTGCGCCAGGTCGTGCATGTACTGCGTGATGAACTTTGTGACCGCCTTGATGTAGTTGCGACAGGGCGCCTCCTGCATGTAGAGCTGCATAGCACGCATCCAGTTCGCTAGCATGCTGCTGATGTATTCTACCTCTGCCTCGATGCGTTCATGCTCCTCGTTGATGCGCATCCGCCGTTGTAGGCGCTCATCTTGGCTCTGTTGCTCCCTGCGCCACTGCCGTCGGTTGTTCCAGCGCCCATGGGCCACGTCATCCAGGGTGCGCATCCGAATAACGACGTCATACTTGTGCGCGTCTGACGTTCCTTCCTTCGCGTGCTTTCTATTGATATCAAGAGAAGTCTCTAAGGACGGCATCTCACGAAGTATGTGCGTGTGGATGTATGTGTCCTTAGTCAACCATTTCTGGGTGATGCGGTTACCAGCTACATCAAGACTCGCCAGCACGGTGTTGGCGGTCAACGCGTGCGCTATGGTAGTGGCGTGCATGTCCGTCAGGTTATTGTTGCGGAGCACCAAAGCTGTCATGGACTTATTGTTCTTTATTCCGAAACACAGGCCGGCCAGACCATAGGTTGAACCTGAGTTCACCATGCCGACATTCACGAGCTCTACTTTCGCAACGGTATCACTCACTGCTATTAAATCGCCCACGGATTTTACACCTTCGGGGCCGAGGGGATTATAGTTCAGATTGATGTCTCTGAGGCTGGAGTTAAACTCGAGCGCGCGTGCCAGGCGGGATGCCCCGCGCGGACCGATCTTATTGCCTGCAAGGCTGATGTGCCACAGCGCCCGGTTGCAGACCAAGGCGTCGTGAAAGCAGTCCATACCGTCGTCACCAATGAGGCAGCTGTCAACGTGTATGCTTTCAACTGAAGGATTGTAGCGCAGAAATTCGCATAACGCCTCCATTCCGTCATCTCCTATGCGGTTGCTGGCCAGCTCTATGCTCTTCAAACTCGCACACGACTTAAGCCCATTGCAGAGGTATCTGCAGCCGTCGACCGCAAAGCCATTGCCATTCAGTTTAATAGTCTCCAAGGCGAGCATTTTAGGGAGACATGCGCTGAATGCCTGCATGCCCTCATCGGAGATGTAGTTGTACGATAGGTCGATCGACTTGATGAAAGAGTTGGAGCTGACGTAGGAAGACAGCGCCCAGGCTCCATCGTCATAGAGAGCGAGATTGCGCAGGTCAATGTGCTCCAAGCGGCGGATCAGCTCCGCCTTATCCGTGCGGTTAATGTGCACAATGTCACCCAACTCCTTCATCTCGACGGCGGTGTAGGCAGTGTCGCAGGTGTCGGCGGTGCGTGCGGTGAGATTCACTGCTGAGGAGCGTGCAGTATGTGCGCGAGCAATGGGCGAGTAGTCAACCTCTTCATCGAGCTGAAAACTGTGCGCTGTGTTCGTCCTGCTCAGCCCTGCTGCGGTCGGAGCCGCTACCGCATCAAAACTAATACGGCTATCTTTTTCTCTGCCGTTGCCCCTACTACTTCCCGTCCCCCCACCAGGGGTGCCAGTCATGCCTCGACTTGCTAAATACGCAGCTGTTTTGCTCGGCGATGACGAAATATTACCATTACCATTACCATTACCAAGATCGTCGTGCTTGAAGAGGTTGCCGTATTGATCATAGCCCTTGGGTTGGGTGGGGGTCAGCCCCATGCGCTTCATCTGCTGCAGCTTGGCAGCGGCTTGCAGCGGTGTGTCGATGCGCTCACCTGCCTTGAGCGGCAACTGGCGCAGCTGCTTGCGGTGGTGTGGAGAGAGCAGCTGTGAGGAGGTCAGTGGGTGGTCTCCATGGTCCCCACCGCCGCCATCGGAAAGAGGGAGATTAAACTCATCGGCGGAGTGTAGGAGTGGATCAACTGTGAGCGACCGCTGCAAGCCTCTACTTGCACCATCGGCACTACTAGCCTTGCCACCTTGAGACTTGCTCTTTTTCACCACAGACTTGCCTCGTGCATTACTGATGTGGAAAAGCGGCGTGTTGGTCACAAGTATTTCGTTGCTGTAGCCACAAGGGCTGGTGGGATCTGCCACACTAGATGCCACGGAGTCAATACACTCCTGCCCCCGCATGATAAAGCGGTATCGGTATCGCCCGGGGCTCAACTGGTACATCTTGCTGAACATGCCTGTGCGCACGTCACATTTCATCTCCACAGGTTGCCATCCTGTGAACTCCCCAATCAGCATCACCTGGCTGTGTGCAAACTGGTTCCACTGAATCTTCACGAGAGCGCACATGCCATGGCTGTTCTTCAGGTCATGCGAACCTTCGTTGCCCTTGGTGTCTGCTTTGAGGGCGTTGTTGTAGTCATACTGTTGCTGAGCATCAATCTCCTGCTGCATGTTAGCGCTGTATACCGCGGCATCTTCATTGAGGCGGATGTCCCATGCTGCCTGCTCCCTATTCATGGGGTGGTCGCAGGTTGAGACTGTGTCAATGAAGTCATCCTTGCACCGCAGGAGGTTGTGCAGTACATCTCGCAGGCGAGGCTCTGCCACCTGGATTAAATTGTCAGATGCAGCCTGGTGCCGCACTGGAGCGAGGTGCTGCCTCACTAAACCCATGCGCCGAAACATAGGTCTTATGCCACCTTTCGCATCAAAACCCTGGACAAAACTACCTTTCAATTGCTGCTTGAGTCGTTTAGCGCCGGGGTCGGAGATGTAGGGCCGGTACGGGTCCTCTTGCGCGATCTCGATTCTATGCGCCAAGGAGTGCAGATCAGGTGAGAACATGAGTCGATTTGCACGCAGCCGTCGTCCCTGCTCGCCGACAAAGATCGCATCTACATACGCAAAACGCTCTTCATCTGCGATCTTACTTTTAAGCAGCTCTACGTGCAGTGGTCTGTCGCGGGAGTGCGTGTTGAGCTCTCGGCGGCTCACGAAGGCTTTGTTGCAGTGCTCACAGACCAACGGCAGCGGGTGCGCAATGCGGAACTCAGTGCGTGCATCCTCAGTCGCATGGTGCACTGCATGGTCCACCAGCAGTATCTTCGCGGCATTTTCCTGCAAGCGGCGCACCATCTTGTAAGACAGGCTTGCTTTGTTGTCCTTCTCGTTCTGCCTGCGCTGTCGCTCCTCCTGCGCTTCTCGCTTGGCCTCTCGCTTGGCCTCCTCGACAGCCTGCTGCGCCTGCGACTTCCACGCACGTTTGGGCTTCGTGCTTTCTGCAAGGGCTTCGGCGGTATTTGCTGCTACATCAACAGTCAGGTTTGCGGCGCCTACCAGAGCACGTCGTATGCCCCATTCCTTGCGATGAGCCTGCAGTTCTTCCATGAGCACTGAAGCGGAATATAACGAAACAAGCACATAGAATAAACAATATAATAGCTCACAAACAATAATTGGAGTATTTATTTCAGGTGTGAGAGTTGCTATAAACTGTGGTTAAATTTCCAAAGTGCAAAGCATCTTCTCACCTTCATAGAAGCTTTCGAACTCCACCGCAGAGTGCTTCTCTTCAATGTTGAGCATTTTCACATACTTCAGGAACTGCTTCTTAGACATTGTCATCTGAAGGTCAGAAAACAGGTTTTTCAGTCCTTCCGAGTTAATATACTCCTCGGCGCCTGGTAGAGAGTATTTTAGAAATAAATCTCTCACGGTGACTTTGGTGTCATCGCGCTTGAACTGCTCGATCTCGTCGACATTCACAAAATTAGCAGCAGTCGCTGCCGCTTTTTTCATTTCATCAATGAGAAGATCAACTTCATTATTTCCCTCTGGATTCGTAAGGTACATTTCCATCATTGCTTTGACTTTGACAGCATAATAGTCGATGTGCTTCTGCTCCAAATCAATGGTAAGCGCAGCGTCTTCCGCCTCGTGGTCTTCGGCTCCCTTCGAGGCTCCCCAGAAAGTTTCTCCTAGCAGTAGGAGATTCCTTTTATCCCTTCTATTCTTCCCTCTCCAAACGTACATATTCAACTGATGGGGGAAAACTTACATATAGTTGCGTCCGATGCTAAAAAGGATACGAGAAGGAGAAAACGATCGTGTCGATTGGGTACTGCACTTTTTATGCAATGCATGCGACCCGGAGCTATACTACTGGAGCTGTACTATATCTAGCATACTGCACAATGCTTGATGCCTTACTGCGATACTAAGTAAACCGAATTACATGATCTTCATCATAACTTTGTAAATTTAAAAGGACTTACTTCGTAACTTTTACGAGTAATTTCCAGATATAAAAAACTTATTCAGCAGGAATTCCTAGAATTCCAGAATTCTGGTGAACATTTTTCGCCGTTTCGTGAATTTTTTTTCTCAGGCCAGCAGCAACAGGGATCCTGCTGCTGGGATCGGGCTTTTCAAAAAAACTTCACTGGTGATCATCAATTACTGTACAGTACTCATACTCGTTATATTTATAGTATACGAGTACTCGTACGACGTAGAATCTGGAATACAGTTCTCGCATCGGTATTGTAAGAGTATCGACGTGTTTCAAACATGTACTCGTAACCAACGTTGGCTACCGTGTATGCACCAAGCACTGTTGCGCACTCCAATGCCGATCCCAACAGGGATCCCAAAGATCGAGTCCCGTCCGGCAGGTGCAGATGCACGATCACAGCGTAAGGATATTGATGATCATAATATAGCTATCGATCTGCCGGAAGATTGTGCAGTAGAGCTTCTGAGTTCATGGCTTTCGCTCCCGGATGTCGCTCGTCTAGATTCGGCCGTATGCAACCGTGCTAAGCGGGTCTCTTTTCTCTCGTTTCTTTCTTCCCCCGACGGCTATTCTCTGGTGTCACATCCAAAGACTGGGCCATATGCAAAAGCAGACGTAGCTTTTCTGGGAGCAACTATTTTCAGTGGCTTAATGCGAGGCATTTAAAAATCACGGAACTCGATATACTTGGGGTTTCTTACGAGCTAGATTTGCTAATACATCATATGCTAAGGAATGGTTCTTCTGTGCATTGTTTGAGCCTTGGCGTCTATCAATATGCATGTGCAGAAGTAAATCACATGACTTGGTGGACAAGTAATATGTTTGATGAGAAAAGGTCTGATTTTCCGGATGGTCTGAAGAATATATTGTTCTTTGCTCCCAACTCTGAACAGGTCAAAGTATCTGGCTACCAGTTTAAAGATACTGACGCAGCGGCGATTGCTAGAAGCATACCTCCAATACTAACAAACCTAGACCTCAGTTTTAATTCTTTCACGAGAAATGGAGCACAAGTTATCGCAAAAAGTCTGTTTTTGATTCCCTTACTCACGAGTCTTAATCTCTGCAACAACATGATGGGGGGGAAAATCATGTTGGCAATCTCTGGCAGTCTATCATCAATGCCGTTACTAGCGAATCTTAACCTCGCTAACAACGCAATTGATTATGAGAGCGTGCTGGCATTCTCTATGAATCTATCTTCGATTCCTTTACTCACCAGTCTGGACCTCGGTCATAACCATATTGGAGCTCACGGTGCACGGGCCATCGCCGCCAGCCTACCATCGATCCCTTTGTTCACAGGTCTTAACCTCGATGAAAACTGTATTGGTGATGAAGGTGCCCAGACACTTGCAGAAAATCTACATCTCCTTCCGTTTCTTTCACGACCTCAGCTCGCTGGCAATGCTATCGGGGATGAAGGTGCACAAGCTACCGCAAAGTATTTGCCATCATTGCCTATCCTCATGAGTATAGAGCAAAGGGTGCACAGGCGATCGCAGGGAGTCTACTATCAGTTCCACTGCTCACAAGTCTTAGTATCATCGATGGCTCTCTAGGGATCGAGGGTGCACAGGCGATCGCTAGTAGTTTATCATCCGTGCCACTGCTAATAAGTTTACATCTTGCTGGCAACTCTATAGGGATCGAGGGTGCAGTTGTAATTGCTGGAAGCCTACTATTAGTTTCTCTGCTCACAAGTCTTAACATCGGATGCAACTCTATAGGTATCGAGGGTGCACAGGCGATTGCGAAGACTCTACCATCGGTACCTTTGCTCAGAAGTTTAGACCTTGGAAGTGATGCGTTATACGATATGGGTGCACAGGCGATTGCATCAATATTCCAGTCGGTGCCCTCTCTCACCAGCATTTTTCTGCGTAGAAATTGTATATGGGATGTGGGTGCACAGACTATTGCATCTAACTCACCCGCATTACCCCTGCTCACGAGCATTGATCTCGCATCTAACAAAATCAGAGCTGATGGTGCAAGAGCCCTTGCTGCAAGCTTGTCGTCAGTACCTTTACTGACCGAGCTCGGTCTCGGCTATAACTTGCTGGGAAATGCTGGTGCTCAGGCAGTTGCCGCCAGTCTGCCATCGATACCCTTTCTCACTACTCTGGACCTGGAAGGTAACTATATTGGGGATGCAGGAGCACAGGTGCTGAAGGGAAGCCTGACATTGATACCCTTCCTGACGAAGTTTAAAATTGATGCCAATTGATGATCTTACATATTCGCAAGAGTTTTGGCCTGTCCAAGATGCGGCTGATGTCCTTCCGTTATTGGTGCCACTCTTGGGTAGCAAGAATAATCTCACGCGCCAGAATGCCGCTCGGGTTATTGCCAAGCTGGTCTTTTGCTCTGAGAAGCACCAGGATCGTGTAGTAGTGACTGCTAATGCGTTACCATTGCTGTTACCATTGCTGAGCAGTCCTGACCAACTCACACAGCAGTGTACAGCTGCTGCTATTGATAGCTTGGCTTGTTCGCAAGCACACAAGGTTGCCGTGGTTACGGCGGGTGTCCTTCCATTGTTGGTACCACTATTGAGCAGTATGAATGCACGGACCCAGAGACATGCTATCCACGCTATATCGCTCCTGAAAGGTGTACCTGAAGAGCCTACAGCTGCCATCGCTGCGACCCCGACAGTTCCTTTGTGAGTATGTGTCTTTGCTCTATCGCTACTGAAAGGTGTACCTGAAGAGCTTACAGCTGCCATCGCTGCGACCCCGGCAGTTCCTTTGTGAGTGTGTGCCCTTGCTAGTAGCCACGGTACTCAGTATTATACTGCCAAGGTTACCACTTTCTCAGCTACTAATGACTGTTGTGCGAATAGTAAAGTCGCATAGCAGTGGGGGTGGCGATGATAGTTCTCGAAGTGGTTTCTTTGTCAGAGACCTACTATACTGCTATTTCAGATATCTGCTGCTGTGTCCGAGTCAGAGACCTATCCCTGAAGATAGACTGTGAAACGCCCGCAATTGAAGTGTATGAAGCCAAGTCGAGGCCCTCGGACGACACTGGCAAGGCTAATTTGAAATAGTAAGATGAAGATAATGATGCGATAACAGCCTCCATGAGTGCATGGTGGTGCTATTATGATAATACTTCTGTTGCTACCGGGATTTAAAGTTTAGCATGTTTTTCACTGCAAGGGCTGTTGCATCCTGTGGTAGTTGTAGCTCCCTCCTAAGAGTAGCAGTGACGTGCCCGAGAAGAAAAAGTATCGCTGTGCTAAATGCAGAGTGGTGATCTAAATTGATAAGAAATTATTTTTACACCAAACGGTACTCTTGAAGAGTTTGTGATAGAGTAGAAAGTTAAGTTAGTAGTCTAATAAGACTTCATGTGTTTTTACAGCTTAATAGGGCAGCAGGGATGCTGGGAATTCGATCGATCATAACGTCATATATTTCATGTTGTGAAGGTTAATGGCAGAACCTTCTCCGACTAGTTCGGGTGGTGGATTTCTCTGCTGCTTCGGCAAGTAACCAAATCAATCAATCAATCAGGAGCAGTGTAACTTATCCCAGTATCGAATGTTAAGACAAAGAAGAGTATGATGCATTGGTGGTGAAATATGCAATTCGATTGAGAACTCTGAAGGAAAAGTCAATGTATGCGTGGAGTGGAGGGACTCATTGCGAAATAGGAATATTAAACTGACCCCTCCCTCCCCCCTCGCTGCTGCTACGTAACAATACCAGGAATACAGGACTTTTAAAACAAGAATAAATCATGTGGTGTGCTCGAAGATACCCACTGAAAGAGGAAGAACTCATTGACGATGATGAGTTTGTATGCTGCCACCTCATTGGCAAGTCTACACTGATATGCGGTCGGAAGAGGTCCATGTTTCCCTTCCAGCTGTTCGTGGGCCCTGACTTCAGTTGCAGCCTTGTGACATACACATTGTTGATCGCGCCCACCGTGCTGTTCATCCGCAACGTGGCTGTATACTGGGGTGCGCCGGTGATCGTTGTTGCAGTTGCGCTGTTGCTGGTGACTCTCACGTTCTATTCCCTTACGGCCTGCAGCGACCCTGGGGTAGTTTTCTTACCGCCCCCAACTAACAGCATCGATGCGGGTGGGAGCAGGAATCACTCTGTTTCTCATGACTCTTCAAGCGAAGCAACAGCTTCCCAGCAGATATCTACTCAACCGTCTGTCTCCCCTGCCACTCCAACTAGTGGTGGAGATGTGGATGTCAGATCTGGCAGCGGCACAGGAGGCACTACTCGGCGACAAGGAGACGCACAGTGGAAGCAACAGCAGCGACGGCAGCCGATTGAGAGTTGTGATATTGAATCAAGAGGATGTGCTGTTGTGGTGATGGTAATCGGGACGGCGAAGCTGATGCTGATGCTGCTGCAGCCACTTCCAGTGATGGCAAGACTGCGAGTGCTCGCTACAGTGAACCTGGCCCTGCGAGTGGACACCGGGGCGATGATCACATCGCTTCGGCCAACTCGGCAGAGAGTCTGAGAGCAGCATCGGGCAAGGTCACAAGTGTTAGTACTACTGCTTCTATTGGTGATAGTACTGGCGATGGAGCTGGTACTGAGAAAAGCCAGAAGCCCATCGCAACCAATGCTGCTGAGTTTCGCTCCAATGAAAGCTGCAATAATGGTGTTAGAAGCAACAGCAACAGCAACAGTAACAGTAACAGTAACAGTAACAGCCAGGTGAAGAGTGCACCCGTGAGAAGTCGACCTGCCGCTGCTGCGTCTGCCGTATTCTCTTCCTCCTCTGCTGTCGCCGCTGCTATCGCTGGTGCCGGCTCTAATGCTGCTACCGGGGGCCGAGCGACTGTGCGGCCAGCGCTGATCGAATGTGGCGTGTGCCAGATTGACCGTCCCCGTCATGCCTCGCACTGTCACGACTGTGGGGTATGTATAGAGAAATATAGACCACCATTGCCCGTGGACCGGTAAGTGCATTGGTAAGAAAACCCTGTGGTTCTTCTATGGGTTTTTATGGTCCCTGGTCCTGCTTATTTGCTTCGTGCTGG
The DNA here is from genome assembly GCA_964036045.1 of Eutreptiella sp. 'Long Island Sound 2002'. Classification (NCBI taxonomy): domain Eukaryota; phylum Euglenozoa; class Euglenophyceae; order Eutreptiales; family Eutreptiaceae; genus Eutreptiella; species Eutreptiella sp. 'Long Island Sound 2002'. Next base: position 4,740 of record CAXIWF010002249.1, on the reverse strand, counting down.
TATTCGTTGTAGCTACCTTAATTAGAGGGGACAATATATTCAACTTTGATCGATAGCAGCTGTACAGTGCATTTGAATATTCTGCTGTTTAGTCGTTGGGGCTAAAGTAGCAGGAAAGCCCCAGTCACAGTCGGAGCCACGACGATATACTTATTTTAGAAATAGAGCGCACTAGGTACCGTGTATGCATGCTAAAGTTTTGCTGTTTTCATCGAGTACTATCAAACTTTTTTAGGGGCTTGGAGCGATTGCTATGCTAAGATTACCGTAAATTCAAATGTAATGTAAAGATGATTTCCTCCACTGCTGGCGAATAGGCTGGATAGCTGGTGATAAGCTTCTGTCTCGTTTCTGCTATAATAATTAAGGGGCAGAATTGCGATAGTTTTTATATATTACAAGGCACAGTTTCTGACGATTCCAAACGTGGTTAATTTTTGGTATACAAGGACTACTCAAAGCAACTCGCTAAAATGCTGTGGAATGAGAACAGAGTAATCCCGCGCCCCGCGCCCCGCAACCCGCCCCCGCATCTATAGCGCACAGTCACGCACTGACTGCAGGAACCGCAGGCATGCTTCCACGTCACTGCTCCGCTCTCGTATTTGCCACTGCAGCTGCAGCTCCATCATTTTGCCCACGGCTGGGCCCTTGGGAAGAGCCAGTCGTTGAATCAACTCGCTACCCTAATAGAGTGTGGGATACCGGTAACATAACAAGAGTGGGGGATACCGGTAACATAACAAGAGTGGGGGATACCGGTAACATAACAAGAGTGGGGGATACCGGTAGGATAACAAGAGTGGGGGATATCGGTAACATAACAAGAGTGGGGATACCGGTAACATAACAAGAGTGGGGGATACCGGTAGCATAACAAGAGTATGGGATACCGGTAACATAACAAGAGTGGGGGATACCGGTAACATAACAAGAGTGGGGGATACCGGTAAAATGACAAGATTGTGGGATACCGGTAGCAAAACAAGAGTAGGGGATACCGGTAACATAGCAAGAGCGTGGGATACCGGTAGCAAAACAATAGTGGGGGATACCGGTAACATAGCAAGAGTGTGGGATACCGGTAACATAACAAGAGTGGGGGATACCGGTAACATGACAAGAGTGTGGGATACCGGTATCACAACGATACGCAAGCAATAAAGTCCGACAGGATGAAAAGAGTTCACGCAATATGGGTAAAGGAGATCAAAATGTGTCCCAGCGCACAGCAGCTGCAAAATGAAAACACGCGGTATGATAAATGGTATACGTGGTGTAATCATTCGCTTATAATGCAAAGCATGTGGCAGTGCGCCCACCACTCTGAACCAATAATCTACCAATCCTGCATGTATACAGACTGGCATGCTCCTCACACATTCGCGAACATACAGATGCACACTATACCCTCCCACACTTCTGCCCAATGCCGGAACGTACATTGAGGAGAGGTTTGAGCAGCCATACATCGTCCAATCCCAGAGCTTCAGTTTGAGAAACCAGCAATCTGTAGCGACCCATCAGCTGCACCTGCTGCTCACTGAACACGGGTGATGGGGTGAGGGGGAAGAGGTGAGGAGGGGGGGGGATCGGATCACCGTAGAGGAGGATTTAGATCAATAGAGAATACCAAAGCTAATGATGAAGCAGCATGGAGGAGACATCATCATGGTCTAGCAAGACAAGGAGCCAGCCGACGAGTCAGAGGCATGGAGAGCGTGTGACAGTGCGGGACCGTACCTGAGGACGATGTCTTGAAACAGCGCCGCCGAACCAAGGAACTCTGCTCCAACGCTATTAGATCCACCTTCACTACTACCACCTCCACCCACAGCACCCACACGATCACCTACGGTACGTCCTCCTACTGCCCCTGCTGTCCCCTCTGAGGGGAGTTCACGCTTCACACCGGCTACAGCCCCCGATGATGTTGCAGTTACTGCTGGTGATGCTCCTGCAGCTGATGCTCCACCACTTTCCCTGCCTGCAGTGGGAGCAGTGACTGCTGCCAAATGGCATGCACAAGCGAGCATCACTGAGTGCCGCCAAAGCTCCTTGCATTGTCGCAGGAGTGCCCCTGCGACAGTAGTGCATACCAATATCGTACAGCGTATAATGGCAGGTTTAGGGAACATGAAGTGTTATGTTCAATTACACCCTTTCAAATATCTGTTCTATTAAGCGGTTTAAATATCAATCTGACCACTATCATAGCTAGAACGCAGTGAGAATGAAGTTAGAATGCAGTTAAGTCTCCGCATGTTTAGAGGGAGTAAAGGCCTGGGTGTGGTGATTGGGTCATTTTCTATGTAATAGTAACCCGATGACTATACTCAGTTTCAGTGCATGTCGCCTCACCTGCGACATCTATGGGAGGGCTGTCCAACCCTGCCAGCTGTTGAAACCGTGCCACACAATCTGCCATGACCTGCACACTCTTAGACTGAGCTTAGACATGACATGAGAAGGCAGGTCATGACAAGGCAGGCCGTGATAAGTAACAAAGACCAAGCATGCAATAATGAGACTTAGTAAATCTGGGGCGGAACGGCTAGAAGGGAGGGAGGGAGGGAGGAGGGAGGGAGGGGGGGGGAGTAGTTCAAGTAAAGAATGCCAGCCTAATGCTATGTGAAATGAGTTTACGAACTTACCGTCGTGTTATCCATTTTTAAAGCATCCCTTACTAATACCTACAAGTACAATCAAATCAAAAGATATCATCATCAAGAGTTAAAAAGCAATAAGCAATAAATAGCGAGCGCGAAAACAAGAATGGTATTTCATGTATAAAACTAATATGGGGCAATATCGTATCCACTGGTGTGGCAATAAGTAAATTCAGCAAGAAATCCATCATGCACCATGACGCCCAACATACCGAAATAAAAGGCACTTCCTTTTTCTTTTCCCTAACGCGAATTCCAGATAGTGGGGTCACTAACGCTGCCCAGAAAAGCGACTTCAAATGCGCATCGTTTGGGTCATGCTTGGGTGCCAGCTGCGTCTCGAGTGATACAACTGTCGGGACAAGCTGACGGAGGTCAGTCTCTGCGGGTAACCCGGGCTGCTTCCACAGGACATCCTGCTGCTGTAATGATAGCAACACATTCAGCCAAGTTATAGTCCGTAAAGCTTCGCTCTGCCAGTTGCGCGCAACATCTATTGCAGCACTTGCTGCATCCACCATCGCTGTGCTACTGACAGCGCCGTTAATTCCAGCCTCGACTGCCCCCACTGTCCCTACCAAGGAGGTGCTACTGTTGCTGTTGTTGGTGGTGGCGGTGGTAGCAGGCAGGGGACTGCACTGTGTGACCGGGTACATTGCTAGAATGCTATCCACTGGCAGCACAGAGTCAAGTATATCAAGTCTACAACCCAACATGGAAAGCAAGCAGAATTCAAATGCAAAGGATATAAAAAAAAGAATCAAATCCAACGCATACACCGTGAAATCAATATAACGGCCGCAATAGCACTTTTCAGAAAGGATAGGATCAAAACTATATTCCTTCTTTCGGTAAGTTTCCAGTCACAACCACTTCACCACCAACAAAGCCATCGCTATCAAAGCTTTGGTAAAGAATATGCAAGCCGAATAAAGACAATGATTTTACTTTCCTACCTACCAACCAACCTACTTACCAACCTACCTACCTACCTGCCTGCCTACCTACCTACTTACCTACCTGTGCATGAATGCGAACGCAAGGGCGGGGCGACTGGTGGGAGTGGATAGGCACCCCTCGCACTCCTTGTACACGCGCTCCCGACTGACTTTCCTGCGCAACGCCTCCCGCACCTCTGCACTGCCCGCCGCCGAACATAACTCGCTAGCCAGCTTGAAGTTCAGGCGAGACGCAAACCTGATGGCGCGCAGCACCTAGGTAGGATATATATGCACACACACGCAGATACAGAAACGCATGTATATATGTGCATATAATTACGTGCGTGCGTGCATGCGTGTGTATATCAATCGATATGTTTTGAGAGTATGTAGTTAATTCACTCTTAGCACAAAAGAGAAATATGTGCTTTTGTGCGTTGCGGTGTGGTTGTGGTTTTGCGATTGTGCTCAGCATAACCGAAAGAATGTTTGCACGGAGTGGAATTCCATTGGAAACAACTGTATCAGCAAATTCCAAGAGCTGTCCTTACCCGAAGGGGGTCATCCATGAAGGTAGTGTGGGGAGAAATCGGAGTGCGAATAATTCCTGCGAGATCATATGCGCCAGTTCATCAATTGATTGGTTGGTTGATTAATTGGTTCATGGATTGATTGATTGATTGATTGATTGATTGATGGATGGTTAAATGGATGGATAAATGGCGGACAACAGAAAGGCAAGTGAACGTAATTAGATGCTCAAGCAGGATGCAATGCAACACACATGATATCCGTAAGACCATGGTACTGCATAATCTGCAGAAAGATGGGCATATTGAGTCAGCCAAACAATCCCCAATGATACCCAAACACAGAGAGACATTTATGTACACATACCTATCTTTAGATCGGCCAAACCACTCTCAGTGAGATCTTCGACTTGTCCAGAGTTCAGATTGAAGAACATGGCGTTGATCGTGAAGTCTCTAATCAAAGCAGGGGCAGTACATGCACATGCGCAAGGAATACACTTTCAGCTACACATAAGAACAGCAGAGGAAACTACATTAGATTGTGAAAGCATATTGTGCATGAAGCATCGATGATAATAACATGGGAAGTTGTGGAGC
>CAXIWF010002248.1:0-28348 GCA_964036045.1 Eutreptiella sp. 'Long Island Sound 2002' | reverse complement strand
CATTTTCAGTTTACATCTACTTCTGAAGTACATCGGAAAAATCTGCATTTCCGCAAATGTCGGCGGGAACGAGCAAAGAAAGGAATCCTCGCGTGGAGAGTATATTAACTTATTACTGTATTAGTTTGCGAGTAAGCTTAATATTCTTAATTTCAATTTTACTTTTACTTTTCGACACTGCGATATGAACTAGGTGCTGAAATGGCAAGTTCATGATAATAAACCCTTGGACGCTTCCTCTGCAACTGTGGTAGTGTATGTGAAATAAACTCGAGATAAGCTCTGCCGAACAAGGCAAAATGCAATATTTGGGATCACAAGCCTCACCATTTGCGTGCGCAAAGATCGGCTTCAAAAGATCACCCACCAGTTCAAGAATACTGATAGCAAAATGCAATCGTTTGAAGCGATGTTTTGAAGATCACCTACTTGTCCTTAAATCTGCGAAGAAAACAAGAGCTGGCGCGGTGTTAGACGCTTCCAGCAGCTCTCACCGGAGTGAACTGTATCTGCCGAATAATAGTAATGATCCACCGTATCGAGAAAGCAATCAACGCTCTGAGGGATCAACACCAACTCAATTTGAAGCATTAGGTGCTGGTGTAATGCTCGAAACTAGCAGTAGCGACACGGACAGTGACACTGCTGGGACATGCTGCATATGCTTGAGTTTTCGTTCGTATCGAGACGACCCTATCGTATTCTGTGATGGGCCGTGCGGTTGTGGGGTACATGTGAGCTGTTACAGTCTGTTTCCAGGCGGTAACGTTACTGATGATGATTTCTATTGTGAGAGCTGCGCCGATTTGAAACAGCAGAAGCAGCGCCAGATAGAAGAGCGCCGAGCTAAGAAACGGTCCAAGGCGAAAGGAAGCGATGTCAAGGATTTACTTATAGAACGGCCAACATGTGTCTTGTGCTTTAAGAAGAAAGGCCTTATGAAACGTGGTGTATTTGGGGACTGGGTGCATCCTATTTGTGTTCTCTTTACTCCTGAGCTTACCGTTAATGCTTCTGACGGTCGTGCCAATAACCTAGACAGTCTTCATCCGGAGCGCAAGGATCTGGTCTGTGCTCTGTGTAAAGAGTTTGGTGGCGCCTGTGTGCAATGCTGCAACCAGAAGTGTTTCACTGCATACCACCCTTTCTGTGCATACGAGTCTTGGAAGCAGATGGTCATCCGGCTCAGCGGTGCTGTTCGATCCAGTTGCCAACAGTCGAACCGGCACGCTTCAAGTAGCTCAGGGGATTGTGAAGATGGTGAAGTCTCTTACGAACTGTTCTGTGATAAGCACAAGAGTGCTGCGGTTGATGATGGCACCATCACCAGTTGGCGCATTTCTCTGAAGAACAGTCGAGGGGACCAGAAGCGACTGCGGCAACGACAGCGGAAACTCGAAAGATCAGATGAGCAGCATGTGCAGCAGCGTGACGAACGCGAGGACGACGAACATTCTGAGGTGTTTACTGCTGGCATTCGGCGGATACCGAAAGGGGTCCGACTCTCAAAATGCGAGGAGAGTCGTGTCGGTAGTGGTGGTGATGGCGATGGTGGTGAGGGTGATTTTGAGTGGGATGGCAATGGAAGCCTTGCAGTTGATCAAAGCGGCAGCCGCGGAAGTGGCTTCGGTACTAAATCACATGCGCAGAAAAATCAGCGCCAGCAAGACTCCCGGCTCAGTTGTAGTTCCCAGTATCAGCTGCTTGACTCAGATGAAAGTCCTCCACAAGCTGTGCTTCAGCAAGAGCAAGAGCAGACAACTGTATCTACGGTTAAAATTGGAAAAAGGTGCGTAATCAAAGAGATGGCTCTGCCGTTTTGTTCATGCACTACCGCTACCGCGTGAAACATAGACGTAGATTATCTGCGTGATATATATAGACTTTGGTTCAATTATATTATGCTTATGCAAATGGATACATGCATTCTATTATGCACAGACTTCGAAAGCGTGGCGGCTTAGTCAATGACAGAGATCGCAATGGGAAGGAGTTTTGTGGGCGTCGGCAAGCACAAAAGCAGCAGATAGAAGAGATATACAAGAAGAGAAAAGCGACGACGAAGATGAAACAAGTCAAGAAAGAGAAGCAAGTGTCGATATTCAAAAACGACAAAGTCAATCGACTCTTCGAGCTTGAAGCTGAAGAGTCTGATTGTGTGGATAGTGGCAGCAGGTGAGCCGTTTATCCGATGCTATGAATGGGACCGCCGTACTTAGGTATATGTGTGCCTTTTCAGATGATTATCTGAAGTCGAGAGTATTCGGAAGAATGGGTAAAACAATGGGTTCGAGGATAGGTGGATGGGCGTTATGGAGGAGGCTAAGTTTGTTAGTTATCCCCAGTTTACTTACGAATTTATTGATCATTGTTTCTTTGCATACATATTGTTGTATTTTCCCTAAATTTTTTAAGTGTGGATTCAAACGATCGGAAAAATGAAAAGCAGACGAATAAACCTCGAGCTAGTGGCAGCAGAGAAGAAGATGAAAGTGACGGTGGAGATCCTAGTGATTCCGATGAACTGAGTGGAGACTTCATAAACGATGGTGCGTACACTCAGCGGCAGACGCCTGGTGGCGGAGCAGAGACGCAAACGGGGATGTATCTGCGGTTAAATGCGCTGCATCAGGAGATGGAGAGTCCAGAAGACTTTGCGCTCCTGCACGGGCATGGTGGCACCAGCAGGGGTGGCAGTGGTGGCCAGGCCATTCCGAATGTGCGACAGCTCGTGCGTGCCGGTGCCATCTCAAGGGGCATAGTTGCCAAGGCTGCTGCTGGTAGGGCCGGTGGGGCTGGGATGGGGGTTATGAATGATCGCTACGGAAGTGTGCGGAAGAGTGCGTTTCTGGATACACCCACGTCGGCTGGGAGCTGCAGTAGTTACAGCGGTAGCGGTTCCACCGCGCCGCGACGCATCCAGCACGAGCAGCAGGAGCAGCAAAATGCAGGTGACGAGTTTTATGATGCGATCGACGACGCAGATGATGAGAACTGTCCAGCCGTGGAGCGCCTCAACTACTGGAGCGCAAAGGATGTGGGGGGAATGATGCCGCCACCCACGGGTAAATTAAACCTCGCCTTGAATAGCAAGCTTGCTGGCAGTCGTACGGGTACTGGCACTGGTGGAAGCAGGGGGTGGCGGTGGGGGCACTAGTGCTAATGGTGGCCAGAGCCTTTCTTCTAATAATGCTGAAACTTGCAGCCGAGATAAGGCAGCGTATCGGGAAGCGTGGTAATCCTGCGGGCCAATCTTGAGTCAAAATTATGCTGTTAAGATTAAATAAAAAAGGTACCCTAGTATTATGAAAGCGCACTGATTGTTAGATAATTATTTTTGAGTACTAAAGTTATGATACCAGCAGCAGGGATACCCCTGTAAATTCGTCATAAAACGTTGGTCTTTTCGACGCTATCGGGTTCGATACTTTTTTCCCCCTTCCTTTTTGTTTGTCCTTGAACCACTTCTATAATTCAATTTCTTCCTGTAATTTTTAATTAATTTTGTTTAATTAATTAAAATCCGAGTCGAAATTCCAGAACATTCCAATAAATTAATTCCAGAATTTAGAAACATTATCATATTTAATGCTGGAGTGTTGATCATCCATAAGTTATGGCGTGTGGAATGCTCATTGTTGAGAGTTAGAGAGGTCTTACTATTTTTTAATTAGAAGGTTTCCCTCAATTGCTACTGAGTTCTTCCATCCGAGGCAATTAGGTACTGTTGTATTTGCATCACCAGGACACTGAAGATTGGTAACAATTATGAGCAACTCTATCGATTGGTCCGAAAATCCGGAGCTGCAAGCTCGATTTGTTGCTGTATTTGTTGTCATTCTGGTTTTAGTTGCGACGGTCGCATGGACGGCATATTCATGGCAACCTAAAGAATCCTCGGACTCGAAGATTAGCCAGAGTGGTAGTAAAGAATCGGATTTGCCGGATTATGGTAACATGCTAGACACCTCGCATGATAGTGATATTCTGTATGGCAGTAATGAAAAGTATGACTGGAACCAATCAGAAACAGAAGTGGAACTATTCGTCAAGTTGCGAACTGTGGCTGATTATGACAAGGTCAGGGCACGTGATTTCGATGTAATCATTCGACCTTCCTTTCTAAAGGTTTCAATTAGAGGCCAAACCTTGATTGAAGGGGATCTTTTTGATACAGTTGAACAAGATGAATGTAGTTGGCAAATGGACATTAATGACAATGGGGATAAAGTTATATGGATTACACTTTTCAAAGCCGTGCCGACAGTACGCAATAAGCACTGGAAATGCGTCATCAAAGGCGACGCTGAAGTTAATGTTGCAAAGCTTGGACCTCCTGTGCATGGCGTAGATACCAGTAGTCCAGATTCGATTAAAGATGCGATTAAAAAGGTAGGTTCTTAATTAGCTTATTTAATAATGTAAGATAAGATGAACAAACGGGTGACGCATCATGTGTCATTCGTTTATCGTGAATACTTTATTCATCGTGAATGAATAAAGTTTTAAAATAGTACCTGGCTATTTCTGACTGCGTTTCTCAATACCATGTTGTATTTGTTCCGGTATCCGCAGATGGAACAATATTCCGGCAAAGGGTAGAGACTAGCCAACCTTTTCTTAATCTGTTGAAGCCTTTATGGTTTTGAGTATAGCTGGATACCCACAAAGACGCGTGTAGCTCTGGTTTGGACTATACCGGTATGCGTTATACCGCTGCCAGTCATAAAATCACATGTTTCAGTGCCACTCCTCGCCCAGTGGGCGAGGATGTAGTTGAGATATCGACGGCTTAAGCTCTCTATTCTGCACTTCCTTGTACAACTCAGTATTCCTGTTTGGAGCGAGCTATTTATTCAAGGTGACGCTGTCCGATGACGCTGTAATTAAGCACATAATTACAAGAAGTACAGCACGCTTTAGATTGTGCCCAATGTGCTGCTTTTCTCTAAATTGGGTGCATGAACCCATTGGAGTCGGGTTTGTCACAGTAATGGGCACTACGTGGCACGATAATTTTACAAAGGGTCATTAGGATTCTGTTTAAGATGTTCTAAAAGGCTATCTGCATCATGTAGAACACAGCCTTCTATCTCATCGTGATACTTTATATCTTTATCATTGTACTTAGATGAAAATCCTGGAAGAAAAGATTTCATCCAGTCTTTCGTCCGATCTTTCTTGGTTAGCTCGACACGACTATCCAGCGATTCCATTAAAAGCTGTATCTGTGATAGGTCCTTATTGAGAAGTGGTATAACTCTCTCATTGATACAATCTAATGCCTCAAATACACCTTTCAACTCTTCCTGGTCGCTTTCCATAGATAAGAGATAATTCTGATCAATTTCATCCGATATTTCGCCCAGTCTTTCCACAGCCGAGCTGCAAACAGCTAGAGATTGAGCAGATTCTGATAATTGCTTCTCTGTCAGGCTACTGGCCGATCCATCCAATCCATCAAACTTTCTTAAGAAGTCAGATAAAGTCTCGCACAGAGATTCGTGTTCCGCTGACGACGTTGCAGAATCCTCTTTTGACATTCCACCGAATGTGACTTGCAATGTCACAGTTAAAACAACGTTGTAATTTTAAGCGTTACACAGGTTATCACTTTTCAAAGGTCTTTCCCACAAGCTTTGCACTGGAGCAATACTAGTATCGAATTACTCACTGGGGAGCCCAATAAAGAACTTCTACAGGCATAAAAATAATTTTAAAAAATCAATCAATCCGGCGGTGTGTGTTACTCAAGCAGTTAAAAATACTACACATCGCGCAGAAAAGCTCCTACTGTACAGTGATTCCCGGTTATAACTTGCAGTAAATCCTGGGGTAAATTCCAGGAATTGTTGCCAAAATTTGGAATCCCAGCCTGCTGTGGAAAACTTGCTGCACCTGTGCCCTACTGTGAAAAACACCGTACTGCACTGTACTGTAAAATTTTGCAGATTTCTGCTGGTTGAGCAGTAAACTTTACAGCTCAACTATTGAATCTGGAAATCTGGAAATCTGGAAATCTGGAAATCTGGAAATCTGGAAATCTGGAAATCTGGAAATACAGTAACTTGCTGTAAGTTACTTCTCCTCACTTGGTATTCCCTGGTATTCTACCTAAATTTAGACCCAATTTTATTATTTAAAAATAATTGCTCGTCTCAAGCAGTACGAGTAGTAAGGTCACTAACCTCTTTAGTAAGCTTTATGAATATGCTTCCACTATTCCCCTTTCTGTTGTTGATCATTAACGTCTTAGTTTCGGCGGACTCTGGCCCCAGTGATTATTCAGAGTTAGACCCCGCCAGAGATCCAAACACACCTCTTCTGCCCGGAAGTACTGGTAGCGAAGTTATAGCTCTTCAGAATGCTCTTGCTGCAGTCACTTACTACGTAGAGCCACCATCAGGTGTTTTTGATGATGCAACGGTGAATTCTTTAATCAACTTCCAATCTGCCGCAGGCGTTCCAGCGGATGAATTTGGGTTTGTTTCTGTGCACACAATGGAGCAATTCGATTCCTATTTGGGTATCTATGCATGTGCATCGTATGGCTTGTCCCGTCTCACAGATGCCCAAGTTACCACTGCTATATCAGATGGTGCCTCCAAAGTGCTTGATTCGTATTGGGACTATCCCGTCGGTACTGAGGTGCCATATATGGCGGATGGGGAGACCTTCATTGGACGCATAGAGATGCACTTCCACCCTTGGGAAGGAACTGTCACCCCGAAAGGTTACCACCATGGCGTATCTGTATACTACTTCACGCAATCTCTAGATCAGGAGCGCGTTTCCGGAACGGAATTCTTACTATTCACCTCAACGATGACAGTTGCGCAGCGGGAAGATTATATAATGCTCCAGCTCAGCCAAGGCAATATCCCTGAGACAGTTTTTGATAGCTGGGTGAACATTTCTTCCTTCGATGACGCTACGGGCTTGAGCATCACCTTCCAAGTTCTACCGGACTATCTGGCTATCGGTCACAAGTCAGACTTTGTGCGTGTCCCGTGCGCAGCTTTTACCGCCCAGAAACTAGCTGATCTTTATAATGCATCTGTGCCTACTACCATGATGGTTGACTTGATATGGAACGCATCAACTGCCAAAATTGAGCCTCAGACAATGAACCCCGGCGATTACATGTGTAGCAATGCTTACATCGAAAGAGAAAATCAGCTGATCGAAGAACAGCTGAGTGCAATCGACGCCCCGAACGTTGAGGATGGTGTGCGATTCGTGGGGGGAGACAAGAAGGACACTGTGCTGACCAATCAGTACGCCGACCACCCCAATTCCGTTGCTGAGTATGGCTGGCACCAGCTGAATGGGGAGCCGATCCAACCTTTATATCTAGGCCACTCGTGCGACTGGGCAGACTACTCCATGGGCATTCGTCTCGTGCGCAATACCGTGTTCGTGTACAATGCTACAAGCAGTGGTAGTGGCGGAAGTACTAGTGGTTCTTCTGCAGTGAGTGTAATGGCGTTGGCGGATGTGCTGCGTGACTCCCAGCTCGCACCGCTGCTCAGTGAAGAGGGTGTCATGCCCAACCCGCGTGTCCCCGTGATGAAGAGGGTGGCCGCTGAGTGCTGGACCCCTCCGCCGCCACCGCTCGTAGGCTCAGATTAAGCTGGTAATTGGGCACTGATTATGTTAAGTATAGGGCTTTTCTCTATTAAGCTGGGCAATGTGCCAATCGAGGGATAGATTCAGCCAGGCAGAGTATGGCGGCTATTATAATCGACACTACATCACATGTAAACGATTTTAGTATGAAGCGTTTTATTACAATATTTTATTTTTTAAAACGCTAATTAATTATACTTCTGTAGTCGGGCGTTTCGCACTGCACTCCGCAACGGCATCTTTTATCCTTTCAAGGTCCTTCCTTGGTTCTTACCTTTTACCAGCATTAACAACTTAATAAACAGTACCAGGCGTGCATGTGCATTTTTCGGACAAGACCAGTTGTGGGGATCTATATGCTCCGGTTGTTTTGATGGTGTAGTTATCACCACGTTCTTCGTTTCCCGTGCTATAGCCCAGTAGTTCTCAAGTTGGATTGATTACCGCGATGTCCAACGTAAGATTTCAGAGTCAAAGTGGAAAGATGCGAGCTTCCGCTTCGCAAAATTCTCTTCGAGAGATCGGGAGCCATGGACATGTGAAAAGCAGGTCCCAAGATATTATTATTCCATCTGTTTCCATGGGCGATTTTGATGATGGAATATCTCCCCGTTCCCTCGATAGTCGCTCCCTTGCTGCATCCATCGATACTTCTTTGAATCCGGTACGGTTAACTCGCTGATTTGTGCTTTGTTCAATAGCTCTTGTTTGACTTGTTTATTTTGTTCTGAATGCTGAAATATTTTAGGCCCCTCCTCGAGGAGTCGGTGGTATAAAAATACGCAACCGCACACCAAATCGTCTTCAAGCCTTGCCTAATTCAGGTATGTCGCCTGTCAGTCGTCAGGGTGACAATATGTTGGTCCGTATCGGCCCCTACAACGACGAAAAGCCGTTAACGCGACTAGATATTCTAGAAGCCCACTTGCCAAGAAATATGCGCAAAGAGAGGCGAGGTAGAAAAGCTGACCGCAAAGCATTATTACAAATTCCCGGCGACGGTACTGGCCAGCAGGATATCATTTTCAATATCTTACGTGGTGATAAAGGAATTCCATCGTCCGTGCCCCATGCTACGGCTGGAATCTACGCACTGCAGCAGGGAAGCTACTCCGATGAGAGTGCTGCTCCACCCACGAATCTGAATGCATCCATGTCCCTGTGGTCGAACAGCTTAGAAAGCCATAAGCCTCTGCACTTTCCATCTGGAGCCATTTCATTGGAAGGGCCTGAGGAGGCTGAGCGGATTCTGCACAGCACCATCGGGCCGTTGAATGACCTACCGCAGTACTCGCGAATGCAGTACAAGCGGAAGACGCTCTGGGGCGACGAAATGAATGACTCCATCGTGAAACGAGAGGAGCGAATCAAAGAAGAACTGCGGGAACAAGAGCGGCTCCGCACAAAGCGTCTGGAGGAGCAGCTACAGGAAGAGGAACGCCTGACTAAGCTCAAAGTCAAGGTGATAAACACGCTGTTCAACAAGCATGTGCACTTCAAAGATGCCCGCATCGCAGCGCTTTATGAAAAGCTCAAGGAGCTGAAGACTAATGGAGTTGATATCCAGCGCTTGGCGAAGCACCTTGACATAGACAAAGTAAACTCGCACATCCTTAGCCGTTTAGAGCGTGTAGGTGATGGCGATGGTGGGGATGCTACTGCCTCTGTGGGGGGTAGCAGTGGGCTCCATAGCAGAGCGAGCAAAGGGACTGGCAAGCGCAAGAGTGGTGAGGGCGGTGGGGGTAGGACTGCTGGTGGTGGCGGTGGCGGTGGCAGTGTCGGAGTAGATTCTGCAGATGATGATGATGCGACAGGATCAGTGCTGTCGAGTCCCAAAGGCAGCTACGACAGCGATGGCTCCGGAGACAGCTCGAGTGCTCTGGGGAGTTTCAAGTCCAGCCTGAGTGGTGTTACTAGATCCCGTGCCAGTGCCCAAAACAAGAAGGACAGAACAATAAAGAAGAAAAAAGAGGAAAGCTAATACAAAAGGTAGCATAGACGATGTTCTTGTCTACCGAACAAAAGATTTCGTAAAACCTGATGCGATTAATGACAATGCTGGAGACTCGGAAGCCGAGCTGGACGACATGTATGCAAATCTAATCCACAAACTTGACGATCTGACCAAAACCTCGATGCGAAAAAAACTGAAAAATCTAGAGCAGTTTTTGAACACTCACACAGCACGCAAGATGATCGACTGCTGGAACTTCATCGAGAACCGCTTCAGGAACTCGACCTATAGCAAGACCTTTTTGGAGCTCGACAGCAGCGGCCTGACACACCCAGTCAAGTACCCTGCACTACACATGAGCACCTTGACGCTGCTGCTCTGTTCTTCTCGCGTGAAAATTGGCCACAAGGAGCTGCGGGATCTATATGATCAGATGGGCTTCTCAGATCAGGATCATCAGCAGGTTTTTCACTCGCGGCAGGTGGCGGCCTTAAACGTCGTGCTCGGCAACAGCGGGGACCAGGACACGCCGCAGTACCTGCAGTACCGCCAAGAGCTGCTCGAGCTGACCCTCGGAGTAGAGGAGCCGTTGGTGAGCATGCAGGAGCTGGTGAAGGTGGTATTTCCTGCAGATGAAGAGGAGCGACAGGCGCTCTTTAAGACCATATACGATAACAGGCAGAAGGAAGCGGACGCGGTGCTAGCAGAGAAGCGGCGCAAGGAGATGTTGAAAGATCAAGCGGAGACTCGGCGCAAGCGTCTCGTGGACGATTTTGAGGGCTCGCTTGAGGGACTTAACATCCTGGATTTCAAGGACGGGCGGCTGACCCCGGAGAAGTTGAATGATTTCATCGCCATGCTGGATAGGTGCCAGAAGTTCATCGCCAAGCAACGCGAGGATGCACTAGCCGCGATTCCCCCTGACTTGCTGTCCTTCATTGGTATCGAGGCATTTCCACCTTCTATTCAAGAAAAGGTTCATTGAGTGTGCTGTTCTAGTTGTTGCCTCTACCGTTGCTTTAGTGGTTACTATTTTGGCTATGGAAATGAGCTTAAAGGATTTGTTCCTGTTCTCAGCAGCAACTTTGTTTACTTACACCTTATGTCCCTTTCTTTCTCTCTCTCCCTCTCTCTCACCCTCTCTCTCTCCCCTCCCGTGTATTGACTGGCTTTTACTCTTAAACTCCCATTCAGGTGAACGAGCGTAAAATGCAGGCACTGGCGAGATATCAGCAGAAGACTGGTACTGCGCCCATTCCACCAGGCATCAACCCTCTTCTAGTCCGCAGAGCCGCACCTGCACCTGTGACAACAGAGGGAAAGCCTGCAGCAGGCGTCAATGATGCCAGCAGCAGTGCCGTTTCAGCCACAGCAGTCGGCACGGCAGCTGCTCCATCTGCCAATGGGGGTGGTACTGCTAACTCAGAGGCTGCTCCCCAGACTCAGGCCGCTGCCGCTGCCCAGCCGTACACGATGGAAGGAGAATCAGGCCTTAGTGCGAGTTCTGCCGTCACAGCGACCTCAGCATGGGCTAAGCTTGAGGGAGAGATTGATGACAGTGCATCAGTTACGTCAGTCGCATCAGTCGGGGACTCTTCCGTAGTATCGCTGGACGGTTCAATCAGCTCTGCGGTGCCAGGCAGCGGGACCGCACCCACACCCGCATCCACGCAGCCTCGCGAGGAAGCTGCTGCTTTGTCTCCTCTGGGCACTCCGGGGACCAGCCCGGTGGTGTCCCCGCGCAGACGGGGCATGACTGCCTTCACCTCTGCTGCCAGTGTGACGTCATCAGTGGCCAAAGCCAAGCGCCGAAAGAAGAAGATGGACAAAGATAAAGAGAAGGAGAAGCCCAAACCGAAGCGAGTGCCGTTCCTCAATTTCCATTGGAGCCTGACGCGCGTGCCACTGTGCGGACCTCCCAACATCGTCTCCCTCATGCGAGAGACTGTCGCCTTTGGCAAAGGTCTACAGGGCATGTCTTACAGAGACGCCGTGTCCGTGCTACAGTACCTGGCAGCGACTAAGATGGGCAGTCTCTTCCGTTGCTACCGTAAACGCTGGCGATACACTGCAGCCCGCAGCAAATGGCGAAAGAACTTCCACGAGCACTGCAAGCGTAACTTCACTGCCTGGGCGCAGCTCACCAATCACAACATCAGCACGCGACGGTATTGCTGGCGCAAGCTGGTGGGCTGGCGGTACTTCACTCGCAGGACGCGGCAGCGACGAGAGAACTTCCGCATAGGCTTCTGGCCGTTCTATGTGTGGAGGCGCTATGCTTGTGCAAGCGCCACCGCAAAGGAGAAGACTCGCTTCCTGGTTGGCCGAGTCATGCCAACTCTACTTACGCTGCGGACGTTCCGTGCGTGGAAGCGATACACCAAAGTGGAGTCGAAATTTCACCGGACTTCAGATGGGTACAAGAAGTCTATGCTGGAGAAACGGTATGTCGATCTCTTCCGCTGGCTGCACGTGTGGGCGCGCAAGCGTCACCGAATCCGGCGGGCCTGGAACCGGCGCGGGCGTGCCATGCTCGGACTGTACAAGCTGAACATCGTACAACTACCGATACAGTTGTGGTACTTCTACCGGCACTACCACCACCTCGCGCAGAAAAGAGTATCATTGCACCACCACACGTTCCGCCACGCTTTAGAGCTCGACATCCACTACCACATTAAGACCAGCAATGCTGAGAAGCGGCTTGCCCTTCGAGTTGCTGAGAACAAACGTCGACAGGATAAGCTCCGGCGAGTCTCGAAGGTGCAACTAAAGGACACGCTGAAAAAGCGTGCGCGTGCAAAAAAGGACGCTAAACGTGGGAGTGTATCTGCATTACGTAGATCTAGTAAGGCACGCTCTTCCGTTGATGGTAACATGTCAGATTCATCAAACATGTCCGACACGGAGAAACAGGAAAAGGAGGCACAGGATCTGCTTGCTCTTGGTCCCTTCCCAGACTTCACGGAACAGGTTAAAAAGCTCTTCCCCACTCGAAAGTTACGGTGGAAGATGACTAAAGAGGACAAGTCGGAGCTGTACGACGCTGACCCTGTGGAGGAAGGTGACGATGAGTTCATCCCTGCCCTGCTACTCAGCATCTACCAGGAAGCTAATATCGCCAACCTGCCTGCCCCCGACTCCTTCCCACGCTCTGATGAGTTCAAGAAGATTGTCATGGCCAAGGCAGAGGAAGTGTACGACTCGTATCTCACTCGTGACCTGTGGAATCTGTTCGAGGCTGCGATGCGGTTCCATCGCTTCGGTCGACGCGCCTTTGCTAATCTACGGCACTTCGCTCTGACGCGGCGCCGCTGGAAGGCATTTGTGCGCAAGCGTCACATGAAGTTGCTAGCAATCTGCTGGAAGGAGATGAGGCATAACGCTGACCATGCAGGTCGTCGAGCCTCGATGATGCACGCCTCCGAAGCCGAGCAACTCAGCAACGCGGTGCGCTCGCAGCAGGTGATGAAGATGGTGCGGTTGAGACGCACCACCATGGAAGTGAACGCAGCATACGGCCGGAGCTGGGGTGACAACATCATGGACGAGGAGAACGCCAACAAGCAGATGAAGTCGCTGAACCTGATCGACCCCGACGACGAGGCCTACCTCGAGGCAGAGCGCCAGCGCGTGGCGGAGAAGCAAGCTGCTCAAAAGCGACGGTTAAAGGAGATTGAAAGCGCCTTCAAGCCTCCTGACCTTCTTGAATGGGACCGTGAGGATCGCGATAACGAGCTGAATATTGCTGAACGCATGGTCGCCTATGGAAAACGCACGACAGTAGAGGCGGCGAAGCGAGTGGTCCAGGCTGACGAGGAGACAGAGGAGTACCGCGCACGTGCGGGGAAGCTGGAGGGCATGGTGGGGGAGGTGCTGGAGACAGAGACTAGTGTCACGGACCGTGCACTTGTGAGGCAGAAGGAGTACGTCTCCAACTTCCGCATCCACGCTGCGGATCTGCTGCTTGGAACCTTGGTGCGCATCTATGCCGATGTGCAGCTGTGCATGCTGAAAGAAGAGTCTAAAGTCTATTTCAGGTAATTTATTTTACGTTAATGTGCCGATATTATTTACTCTGTTTTAATTTTTTTGTGTCTTTTCATTGGTTCCATTTCTTTGTATGCGAAACGTGATTTAACATCTTGTGATTATTTTCCCCCGCATATGATCCAATTTTTAATTTCCGAAATGTTCAAACCTACAGGGCTCTTCGTATGCCGATGCTTCTGGCGCGGAGCAAGTCTATGTTCCGGCGCAAGAAGCTAGAGAACTGGATCCGCATCTGCCGGCGCCTGAACTCCATCAGTCGGCACGCCCACCACTACCAACGCGTGCGGAGCAAGTGGGTCTTCTTCAACCGCTGGCTCAAGTACCTGGCTCAGGAACGCATCAACCCCACTCCTGGCCTGATAGCCGTCATCAAGCGCCGCGCGCTTCTGCACCCAGACTACGACGAGGTACTGAAGGACAAGGGGTTTAAGAAGAGCGTCTACCACGACAGCCAGCGCCTGCGAGACAGTATCTCCGACTTTGTAGTGCTATTCGCGCGCTGGAAGATGTGGACTCAAGAGGAGAAGATGTTCCGCTTCATGGAGCAGCGGGCGCACGAGCTGTACATACTGCGCCTCAAGCAGAAGGTGTTCTGGGCAATCAAGACAGAACTCAACATTTCCGAGTGCATGGTCCTTATCAACGAAGCGGTGCCGCCCTTCCAAATGGTGCGCATCCAAGCCGATCTGGAGCAGTGCTTGAAGAAGTTCTTCTGTTTCCGCCGCAAGAGCATGGCACACACGATCCGCAAGTACAACAAGAAGTTCGGCAAGTACATGGTGGATCAGGCAAAGGGATCTGTGGGATTCAAGCAGTTCATGTCGAACTTCCACCGCGAGTGCCAAGTGCGCATCAGCACCGAGCAGCGCATCCTATCCGATGCCTTTGACCGCAGAGGGCAGCAGCAGTTCGACGATCACCACGTGCCCTTGAACCCTCGCAACCACCCCATCATGCCGCCGGTGATGTCGCGGCTGGAGGGAAAGCCGTTTGCAGACCCGCACATGATGAATGCAGACGGCCGCGCCATCACCATTCCTGCAGGCTTCAAGATATCCAAGATAAAGATTGCACACCAGGTGGGGCGCGGTATCATCGGCTGGCAACTGTACTGGACTGCAGATGGCGCCAAGGATGTCGAAGGCGGGCGCCGTGGGAACTGGAACGCGGCCACCACCCTCTCAGTGCAGGAGTTCGTGATTCCGAAGGATGACTTCATCGTGGGCGTTGAGTACATGTATGAAGGAGCCATGACCGTTGCTATTCGGCTTAAGATGTTCATCGGTGGTATGACCCGGTGGATCGGAGGCAAGACCTCGGTGGCTACCCTCACAGTAATGCTGGATGTTGGGGATCCAAACTTGGTCCCTAAAGAAGACTACGAGTTGGAGCGTGAAGCGAACCTCGACCCCGATGAGCGGGAGAACCCAGCCCTGCCGTACAACTACATCATCGGACTGACGGGGATGATCCATAACTCCCGCGCGACCGGCATCGGCCTGGTAGTGAGGAAAGTGCGGGCCCAGCACTTGTTCAGCTATTGCTGGGTGAACGACGAGTTGAACCGTATCGAGAGCGACCGTACAGCCGAGGCGCAGGCGAAGAGCTCGCTGGCACATTCCATCGATGCGAAGAGCATTCCCTCCCACCTGTCCACTATCTATAGGCGCACAGTGGATGGAATCGACGGAGATGAAGCGGGAGGCGGAGGGAGTCGTGCTGGCGGCGCCGCTGGTCAAGCTGGACTGGGCCCATCTGCAAGTGGCGTGGGAGCTCGAGAGAGCTTGACTATGACTGCTGACTTTGGCGGCATGTCAGAGGCAGCCAGTGTAGCCACTTCCGTCTCTGACGACTCCGACGACAGCGACGACTGGGAAAGCGAATCCGGCACCGGATCCAGCACCTCCAAATCCAAACCAAAGTTTAACAGGGATCGTCGGAAAGGAATCCTGGCAATTAATGCACCACTCGCGCAGCTGACAGAAGAGGAGGAGGATGGAAAGCTTTCGTCGTCAGAAACGCAATTCTTCGATATTATCCGCATGCGTACCACTGAGCTCAGCCACGCTTTGCTGAGGGTGGAAGATTTCAGCGAACGGTTGTGGAAGGATAAGATAATCCGTGTCGATCCGGTGCTGGGGAAACTGGTTAGCACGAGAATTATCTCCGCCCTAAGTAGATGGTATTTCAACTCCCTCAGCAAGCGGCTGGTAAGCTTCTCCACTACGGAGCGGCCTGCCATGCAGCTGCTGCGGAAAGCGAAGAGCCTGCACAACCAGGCAGACAGTATCCGCACGAAGATGACGCAGCTGCTGATGACTGCCGAGGTGATGGAGAGCTCAGTGCAGCCGTGGACGGGCAAGGGCATGCTGCATCCTCTCGAGCGAGCCGCCAAGAAGGAACACAACCTCAAGATCAAGCAGCTGCGCAGCGACGCGGAGCGACAGAGCTACGTAATCGGATCCCTACGCTTCCAAGCCATCATCGCCGAGAAGCGTGGCTTCAGTCTGCTACCACGCATCCCACTCTCGCTCTACGTTGTGAACAACTACCGGGTCAAGATGGCAGCGGCGCGCCACAAGGAGTCTCTGCTGGAGCGCATGACTCTGGAGGAGATCAAGAACGGCCTGTTCGGTGCAGATCGCAAGGAGAAGCTGCTCTCCTCGGAGCAGATGCAAGCCATACACGAGTCGCTCAAGAGCAAGAATCTGCAGATGCGTGATACGTCATCGCTAGACCGCATGGTGGATGATGTGCTGAAGGAGGAAGGCGCAGAGATGGTGCGAGTTGCAGAGGAGCGGGAACGAACCGCGCGAGGCAGCCGTCGGTTCACGCGCTCACCTGTGATCAGCAACAGCAGCAACTTTTACCCGCCTTCGCATAATGAGAAGCGGCAGTCGCGGTCGTCTCTGATGAGCAAGCGCAGAGGCACCACCTCTACCATTACCAGTCAGCAGCAGCAGCAGGAAGAAGAAAATAATGATCTTAAAAATAAACATAAGAAGAGTCGGAGGAAAAGCATGGCCAGCAATTTCCAGACTGTACAAGAGAACTCGAAAGAAGATTATGCTGAAGGCGATGCCCACGACGAGGATTCAACTATTAATGACGATGACACACTGCCATCTCTGGTCGACGCTCTCTCTCTTGAAGGTGAGGCAATGTCTCCATGGGCGGCGGATATCAGGTCCCTCAACACCAGCAGGGGCCTGCTGCCCACTGGAGGGGTAGGCATGGGTGGTGGGATAAGCATCAGTAGCCCCAAGTCGGGCATGCGTCACACCGCTCTGCGCAGCAGCAGCAGCAACGTCGTCGTTCCCTCCGCACCTGCTGTGCGAGCCTCGGAATTCAGACCGCAGTTCCCGCCTGATTCGGCGGCCGTTGCTGCGGGCATAAAGAAGAGCTCTGAGGATGGAAACCGTCACCCTGTGCACAGCCTCTCTCGTCCAGGCTCTCGTCCAGGCTCACGCCAGCGCAGCAGCAGCATGCTCACCAGCCCGGGTCCGAGTCGACCAGGTAGCCGAATGAACAGAAGTAGCAGCGACCTTTCGTATCCGCTCCACATGACGGATAGCCCTACTGATAGACTCAAGAGTAGAGAGCTTGACTTGTCGCCGCGTTAGGCTGTTGAATTTCGAGTCAGGATGCTAAGATGATGGCTCTCTAGTATCTGGGGTAAATTGGTGGAAGGTATTGTGTATTTACCGTGTAAATTTAAATGAACTTGTTCCGTATCGACTGATAATTGCTGTCCCTTCAAAAAACTGTTTTCTGATCTGTGTCTAAATTACTTTATCTTGGTATTAGAGCTTACTTTGTCTATGATAGCAATACCTTCCCCCATAGTTAGAATTACAGCTATCTGATTGAACTGATAGAAATTAATGCCTGGGGCCTAGGAGGTGCCTGCTGCCCTAAAGAGGGGATTTATCTGAGTATACAGTATGTCTGCTGTCAAAGGCCAGCGGCAAGATTGTGGGTAAGATACAAATTGCATGTCAGTTCATGCTTGTCACACTGGAGCAGATAGGGAAACACTCCTCGCCAGTAAGTACGGTGTCATGTTCAAGAGAGAAGGTTGTACTTGCGGATCACAGCGTCCAAATCCTCGCTTGCGTGCATAGCTGTGAATGCCTGCGCTTCAGAGAGATACTTGGCCCTGTCGTCCTTGAACAGCTGCCCCTTGTAGGCATCCAACGGGTCGTCTGGGCTAGGTTCTGTCAGCATCGCCTTGATTGCACGCATGACCGCACCGATGGTCAAGGCCGGGTTCCAGCAGCTCTTGAGTATGTCCAGGCATATACCTCCGCTGGAGGAGATGTTGCAGTGGTAAATTGGTGTGATGAACCGCACGCGGGGAGGTTGAAAAGGGTATCTGCCTGCGGGAAACTCCACAGTGAGGAGCCAGGTACCGCCCTCGTAGGGAGATGGTTGACCGGATATGGTGATCTTCCACTGCGATATGTCATCACCGCCCATGTAGACAGAGATACCCTCCTCTGGATTGTTCATCAGCTCAGCATACTCTCGGAGGATGCGCTTAGTTGCACCCGAGCTAGTCTTGGAGGCGTGGCAGACTCCGCTTGTGGCGGCAGACCGCGCAGCTGCAACCGTCATGGCGGGCGCGAAAACAGTCTGAGGAACAGCTGCCCGCACCTCCCTGGTGCGATGAAGGCTCACACCAGAAGCTAATGCATTGACGAGAGATGCTTGGTAGGCATTGAAAGCCGTCGCATCAGTAATTCGTGGCGGGACTTCGGCTGCTTCTTCCCGGTAGGAGACGTGCAGCGTCGCATCGTTTTCAAACAATGCCATGGCCTGGACCTCATCAACTGCTTCCAAACAAAGACCTCCAGAAACCAGTGAGATTGACTGCAGGGTAGCTGACTGGTCAGCGAGGGGGATGGCATCGAGGATGATGTTGTTTTGCTGAAGGAGTTGTGCCACCCTCCAGGGCTGCTCGAGGCTACAGTTGTCTTGGCCATCTGTCAGTACGAAGATGCGGCGCTTCAAGTTGACGGGGTCAATGTCATCTCTATTCGCAGACGTAAAGCCATTTATGAGCTGTATGGCGAAGGCAATGGAGTCATATAGCTTTGTTCGATTCTCCACAGCATCCAGGCGCCCCAACTCGTCGTGGAAGCGCTCGTATTCACGCGTGATGGCAGTTGGGGTCATCCGCTCGCCGAACGCCAGCAGGCCAACAGCATGGGAGAGCTCGAGAGAGACCAGTTTATCCATCATCGTGTGAAAGAGGACTTTGGAAACATCTTCCCGGGTCTTGTCGGCATCCAGGTTAGATCTGGCCTTCATTGAGCCACTCACGTCGATAACAACACAGTCTACTTGAGTTAGTAGCGGCTTAAAGTATGAAGAACTCGGAAGTTCTACTTGGGAGAGGCCTTGGGCACAATTAGTCTCTTCGAGATTTGGCTCCGTGCTTAGTACTGTCGGGAATAATTGTGCCTTGATGGCAGTCTTCACTGCCAGAGGTAGCGGAAGTGAGATCCAGTCTTGTTCGGTGAGCAACCGAAGGTCATCGATGCTTTCGAACTCTTGCTCATGAAGATAATGAAGCCAATGATCAATTTTCTCATCGGCCTTAGTAGGAAATATTGATTTCAACCACTCTTTATCAATAAGAGTGGTCTCAGCTGGTAACGGGGCACCTAAAACGACTTTCATTTTTGCTTTGTTAAGACCTCAGGTTTTAGCCCAAGTTTAGAATGTTTTAAAATGCTGAATGAATATTTCGCAACATTAAAGCTTGGCATCTGGGTATCTTTTTTTGCATTGCATGAAGCAACTTTTGTAAAAAAAAATTAGGATAAAACCTTTTAAGAAGTAACGGAGAAATAGGAAAAGAACTTGAAACGCCACAAAGAATTAGCTTTGTGTTTTGTAAAACATGGAGAAACACAAAAAAAACCAGG
Organism: Eutreptiella sp. 'Long Island Sound 2002'; assembly: GCA_964036045.1. Classification (NCBI taxonomy): domain Eukaryota; phylum Euglenozoa; class Euglenophyceae; order Eutreptiales; family Eutreptiaceae; genus Eutreptiella; species Eutreptiella sp. 'Long Island Sound 2002'. The sequence continues at coordinate 8,779 of CAXIWF010002248.1, read as the reverse complement.
AAGCCCAAGACTTCCGTGTCGCGGAACGTGCGGAACATTCCTCGTGTCTACCCCACAAGATTGGACTTATTTCCCACAATATTAACTGTAATATGAACTATTAAAACCGCTTAAAAGGAGAATCTTTTGTATTTCATAAAGTTTAACGTGAGGTTGTGCGGTTTACTTAGTTTGTCACGCAAACCTGATATAAAACGGGAACTTTATATTACTGGCATGCGAGGTTTTAATAGCAAGTGCAACGACACGCTCGGATTCCATGAGGCATGATTCTGGGATTATGGAATCGTAGTAACTTACGACGGAAATACTCATACTCGAGTATTTCCGTCGTTTTAGAAATTAACAGAGGATTACTGATTAACTTTACAAACTGAATTCCACAAATAGTTTATTTCCCTCCAACTTTGGAGGTGTTGTGGATTATGTTAACGCATAAGCAGTTAGCATTTTTCTAATTGCAATTCTTTTCCCCATCCTTTCGTGGAGTTCCTGGACCTTAGAAAACTGCAGAAATTGACTGATGAGCAATTCTTTGATAATATTAAACGCCAAACTTTCGAAGCCGGTTAGCAGCTCTACATTGTTGGGAGATTTAAATGCTTCTATTTCCGAATATTTCGAGGAAGAAGAGCTTCCAGTGAAGGCTGTTATTTTGGTATCTGCTAGGCTTGCTGTAGTGTGGTTCAAGGGAATCGCAATCGCAGAGGCTCTTGTGAACAGAACTCTTCCTCTGGGGAATAATACTACTGCGGATTTGGAATTTCCCCGCTCACAGAGCTCTAATCTGTTGGAAGTAAGCTTAAAAAAGCAACAAAGCTCTCTTGAAAAAGTTGGTCGTGAGTTGCTGAATGATGCTAAGCGCGTGGTTGGTTCAGGAGAGATAGTGATGAAGGAAAATCAGCGGTTTGTTTTTCGTTTTGATGACCAAGAATCTGCTGCCCAGGCAAAGGAGGTCATCGAGAATTCTTTGAGTAAGCATTGCAAGGACTTTAAAAACGTCACCGTTCGGAATGTACTTATAAAGGAGCACGTGGTATTTAAAGGACACTATGTAGGTCCGATTCCCTTCTCTGAAGTTGAGCACCGACAGCGCACTGCGAAAGGGCGTGAGCTAGTGACGTATCTGCAGTACCGCTTAACTCTTATGAAGGACCTGGAGGCGCCAGCCATACTGGCAGTGCAGTGCCCACGGCTTGGAGAAACACCGCAGCAATTTTCACAGCACAACGAGGATATTTTCTTCGTATGTGCAACTCTTCGCGATTCTGTGCTACTCAAAAAGTTTGAGCCGGAAAAGGTCATGGGAGATGGAATGGTGATGTTCCGGGCAAGTGAATCCATTGGCGCTACTGTTAAGCAGAAAAAGCCGCTTCCGCCCCCCACTCACCAAGCTGCCGCTCTCGCACTAGCTCCCACCACATCCGCCGACATTGCCACTATCACTTCTGCTGCTGCTACTACTACCACTCTTTCTCCCGTAGCGGTGGCATCAACTACTAATGGCAAAGTAGCTCCAACTGTTGCAGCACAGTCTGGCTTTGTCCCTGTGTCAGCCCTGGTGCGGCTGGCTTCCCCTGCACAAGCCCCCAAAGCGGTTCCATTCTTGCCTTCGGTCAATGTAGACACCCGAGTTGGAAAGGGGCATATTGTGATCTTCTGGTAAGTATCCAGTATTGGACATTCACTGTTTCTAGTTGCTGCTGCTATGATGGTAGTGATAGCAGTAGCGGTAAAGATTTTGGTTGTTGCAAGTAGGATGTTTTTACATTCCCATCTAATACTACTTTTCACTCTATTTATTATTATTATTCTTTTCGCTTTTGTAGGAATTACGGGAGCTGTCCTTTTAATCAGCTCTCTAATCCATCCAGTTTATCCCAAGGCAAGGATCGTTCTATCGAAGAAATCGCATTATTGAGTCGTAACATTCGCAGTGCAGTTGATGGCTTCCTCTTGGACTCTGTGTTCCCTGACTCGAAGTCGCACCAGAACCAGAATCACAAACAGCAGCAGCAGTTGCCCAAGGTGCGCTCTTACACGCAAATGCTGTTCGGTCCTCAAGGCGCCCAGTACGAGAACGTCCCCGAGTCCTGGGCGCACTACAGCAAGAACGGCTGGAAAGTGTACCCATACTCTAAGACGCTGAGCGCAGAGTCCGCTATGCGCAAGCAGATCGACGAGCTGCTCAAGCGCCACTATCTGCGCCACCAGGAGGGCGGTGCGCACCGGCTCGTGCTGTGCTTCATTGCCAATGCCTCGGAGTTCTCCCTGTTGGCGGCCAAGCTGCGCATGGAGAACGTAAAGGACCTGCTGCTCGTGCACACCTCTGACGGCCTCGACACAGAGGTCAGCGCGCTGGTCAAGAAACAATACGCTTGGTCTGCTGTGCAGACGTATTCCCAGCTAGAGACTGCGGACGAAGCAACTACATCTCCTATTGCTACCTCTCCTATTTCCGCCTCTTCTGGAAAGACGAGTGAGAATGTTGGGAAGGCTGTGGGCGAACGAGGAGAGAGTACCCAGAAAGAATTCCCCTCCCCACCGTCCCCACAGCCACAGCAGACAAAGGCGCCTGATGTAAGCTCCTCCGTCAGTCCTCCCGTGGCCAGCAAAATTATCGAGATTCGCATTGATTTAAAGTTCAACATCATCGGCATCTACATACAACGCCTGCTTGAATGGCAGCGAGAAGACTTGGCCGAGATGCTGAACCGAGTGTTGGAGCTAGAGCAGGAACAAGAAGTCAAGAAAGCTAAGAGATACGGATATAAGAAGAAGTTTGAACAACTTGCTGGTGCTGCTTGTGCTGTTTCGCCTAGTTCGGAGGAGCTGCGGCAGCTGTTAGAGCAGAATCTGGTTCTCGGCGAGGACACCACAGACTACTCCCTCGGCCCCGACAGCGCCTGTTGCTTGCGCGTGGACTCTAACCCGAAGACAAAGCGCTTTTATCTGGTTCTGAAGGGCCCTACACACGCTGTCGAGATGCGAGCTCCGCGGCTGAAGCTCATTGTGCGTGAGTGCGCCCGCCTGCGCTCCATCACGAACATCAAGAAAACGTGGTTGCCGGAGCACCGTCTCGCACTGGGAGGCTCCGACCTACTTGCTCGCCTGGAGCATAAATTCAAAGCCGTGGTTAAATGCCATCACAATTCCCATGGTACAAGCACAGTGCTAGAGGCAGTGAGTGCACAGGCTTCGAACCGTGATGCGTTACTGCGCTTTCTCGCTCGCCTCGTGCCACAGCAGCGGGTGGTGCAGCTGTCGTCTACGGTCGCCCCCCAGATTACAGACAAGGCGTACATAGAGAAGCTGCGCATGGTGTTTGCCGTGAAGCTGATGCCCGAGGCGGCTGGTGATCTCGCCCTGGATGCCGACGGCACCAATCGCTTGTCAGATGCTGATCGTGGCACTTCTAATGAATCTATTGGTGACACAGACGATGACGAGAATGGTGATGGTGGTGGTCGTCGTCGCGTTGCTGCTGCTGGGTCAACAGCCCCCGGGCTGCTTGTCACTCCCCCCGCGGATGTGTCTAGACAGTACAGATTCAGGAGACACGACCCTGAACCACAACCAACCCCCGCATCGAACTCCCCGCGGCAGCAGCAACAAGTTATCGCGGTAAAGCTGTACGGTTTCGGTCCGGATCTTCTGGATGCAGCTTGCTCTAGTGTTCAGCAGTTCAAGGGCCCAGGCGCGGACATTGAAGCCCCGGCACTGAGCATCGCGGAGCTGAAGCTGCCCTTCGTAATGACCGCTGCCTCTAAATCGGCGGCTGCGACTTCTACTGCTGCTTCTGCTACTCCTGCTGCTACTCCTGCTGCTACTCCTGCTGCTACTCCTGCTGCTTCTGTTGGAGCTGGTCCTCAACTTAAGGTGCAGAGCACTAAGGCAGCAGCGGAGCAGGCTGCCGAGTCTGGGCGCGCGACTGAAGAGGAGCGAGCAAAAGAAGCCAAAGAAGAAGCAGAGCGGGCAGAAAAGGCTGCGGCTGCTGTGGCGGCGGTGGCTGCCTCTGCTGCTAAGAAGGCGGCTGATGATAAGCATCTGCTGGAGGAGGCTGAAAGGCTGCGGGTGCTGCAGGTTCTGAGGGAGGAGGTTGTAAAGGAGGAAGAGGCTCGTCAGCAAATGCTCGCTGCGTATGGATGCTGCCGCCACCCTGTTGGGGCGTATACTGAGGATGAGAATGACAAGAATGATTCCGACGACGACAGCAATGATGATTACTCAGATGAGGCGGAGGGAGGGGAGGAGGAAGACGAAGAGGAGGACTTCTCAGAAGACGAAATATCGGAGGAGGAAAGGGTGAGACTACTCCTCGTGGGCATGGCTAACAACAAGCGCCGCCGCAACCATGGTCCCCCTGCTCAGAGCTACCAGGTGGAAGTTCTGAAGGCTATCGCGGCAAAGGTGCGTAGAACATCCAATCCTGTTCAGAAGGTCTTCAAGGGCTCGTACAAGTTCACTGACCGCGAGATTGGGCTATTTTTCTGCCAATTTGAAGACGATTTCCGTGAATTCTTCGAGAAAAAGTTCACGGTCTTTATCGACGAACCGACTGAAGCATTTCTATCGGAAGAGCGGGAGAACACTTTGCAGTCCAAGACCGGCGCTGTCAGCTCGATCCTTAACAGCAGGTTCGTGCATGTGAAGGTCTTCTTCCACAGCCCCATCGCCGAGGAGAACGTACGGGCAGTGGAGGCATTTTTCGAAGATGTTCATACCAACCATCGACTGCCCCGCTGCCAAGTGTACACCCCTGACTGTAGCATGTCACAGCTGCAGGAGCTGTACGATCTCATGGATAACGAGATGGCGCGCCTGAATACCCTCCGCGAGCGCGCTCGTGCAGCGTCTGAGCATCCCCCCGCAGCACCCCCAGCGCCACCAGCACTCCCAGGTCCACCAGGCCTTCCCACCTTGCCCGCCATCCCCAATATTCCCATGGAGAAGGTTGAATTATCGCCGGACGAACTGAATCCACTCGTGCGTATCGGATTTGTCAATATTCGCATTCGCCCACTCTTGCCGGATAAAGGTATATCCGATCTGAATTTTCCTAGCGAAGTTACCGTGGCGATTTGTGGATCGGCACTATGTCCTGGTAGCGAGGAATTGATGAAGGAAATCGAGGGTAAGTTCTTCGCCCTGCAGGACGGTAAAATATTCCGAAGAACCCTTCCTGTGCCGATGGAGCACCCGTTGAAGGTGAAGATAATCTCCAAGCAGCTACGGGAGGAGTTGAAGACTGCGTTCAACCTAACCGCGTTGCGCTGGGAGGAAGGCAACAAGCAAAAAGGGCACTTTGGAGTTGCGCATTGCTGGGCCTACTCCGAGGCAGATTTGAATGCCTTCGCCCAAGCTCTTGATAACGGAGGTGGAAACAGCGGCCAGAACGCAAGGGGCGAAAAGGGGGCGCCCAGCTATGCAGAGCTGAAGATCATCGCACCTGTTGATAACTTGCCCCCGAGACCGCATTCCTCCAGCACCCCTCCTTCCCTCGGTGATGTCACGACATCGTCTTATTCCAGTGGGGGCTCCACCGCCGGCTCTCAAAAGCAGCCTCCTCAGTCCAAGGCGACGTTCCAGCTTCCTGACCCATGCTTGGAGCTTGTATTCAAAGACGAAAAGATAAGTGAAACTTTAAATGACCTTAAACAACGCTTCAGTCAGCTGGGGGCGCAGATAACTGTGCATTCCAAGCGTCCAGTTGCCAGCACTCGGAGCCAGATTGCGCACGGTGCAGGGATTTCAATTGAGGGCTCCAACAGTGCTGTATCCCAAGCTTCTGTGGAGGTTCCGGCTTTCATTGCGCACGTGGTGCAGCAGCTGCTCACAGTGCAGGTGGTCGTGGCAACAGAAGCTCATGCGATTTTGTCCCTCATGCGACGTGTGCGCTCGCCTGGAAGTGCCCCAACCCAGAGCTACACCTACGGCGCGCAGAGTGACTCCTTCTCCAGCACATTGACGGAAATACAGGACCAGGTCGGAGTGATGATCTTGGACGTCCCCGCGGGGGCTCCAAGAACATCTCGCCAGTTGCCGATTGCCACTGTGGATCTGCGCTATGCCACGGAAACAGTCGCTCCTAAACTAGGCGGGGCGACAGTACAAGTGCTCAAGCAATGTCAGCAGCAGCGTGAGCCACTGGGCGGCGGCGGCTCCTCCTTTCCATCAGAGCGAAAGGCAGTGCTGAGTGCTGGTGATCCACAATGTGACGACGAGTTGCTCTCAATCCAAGTCTACAACAGTAACACGAACAGTAGTCACCGAATCGTGATCATGTCCGACAAGGGCAGCGAGGGGGGCTGGAGATGGGGTGTTGGATGCCTGTTGGTAGTTGTCAGTGATACTTCTCCTGCTGCGGGATTTTCCCCGCAGGAAATCGCGAGTTTGAGTAACGGCGATGTTTTAATCCGCAGTGAGAGTGGAACCAACAAGACATTCATGTACATTCTGCCGCGCCAAGCAACCCCGGACTTGCAGCTGAATGTTCTAACGAATTCAATTCTGAAAGGTCTACAACGGGCGAACGAGCACGACATCCGCGGGATCGCAGTGGCGGCCCCTACAGAGTGCATGGCCTTCTCGGGCTTGACGAGAGACTCCATCCGCAAAGGCACCGTCTCTGCCGTCTGCGAGTTCGCCAAGCGATGCCGTTCATACCTGCGCACCGAGCGGTTTGTATGCTGCGAGCTGCCTTCCAAGCAACCAGACTTCTCACAGGCTCATATGCTGCCGCTCGTGCCGTGTCTGGACGATGCCATGGTGCAGGAGGCGGTGGCGCTGCTTGCACAACAGGACTCTGATGGTCCGCAGCGCCTGCCCCACGGCCAACCTTCGCCACCACAAACACTGCAGTTAATCACAGCTAACGTACCGCTGCCCGTCGCCCCACCAACCAGCTTTGCTCGTCGTGGCGGGGGAGTCACAATGGAGATACGTGGCACGTCCTACGGCCTGATCAAAGCCATTGACTCCCTGAAGCGCAGCATCGCGTCAAGCGGGGATCTTTTGAGAAGACCCGTTAATGGATCGCCTGCGGCTGCTCCTGTGCATGGTGGTGCGTTTCCAGGGCCACCCATCAATATTTCGAGATCGAGCCCTGCAGGTTATGCTGCTCCAGGTCCCAGGCTAGGGCCTGGGGTCGGGCCACCAGTCGGAGGACCGGCAGGGGTAGGGCCGGCAGCGGTTCCCCGCCCCCGCTACCTGCCGAGTGCGGATCCATCCATGCGTGGACCAGCTCTACCTCCGGGCCCACGTCCACCGCCCCAGCAGTACGCAGGTTCAGGCCCAGACCCAGGCCCAGGCTACGACCAGCCGCCCCCGCACTACTACCACCATTCTCCCCGGATATCTCCTCTTTCCGGCCCTCCTGTAGACATGTCCAGATCTGCCCCGACATCAGTTGGTCCCGGTCCCCATCCTGGCAATGCCATGATGAGCAGGCCTGAGGGTGATTACCCAGCTGGGCCTTACTCTCGTCCATTACCCCACCTCGCTCGTGGGCCACCCCCGCCGTCGATTTCGGGGCCTGCCCCTGGCGCTGCATCTGCTGGCCCCGGCAGATACTATGGAGGCCCCGCACCGCCTGAAAGCAGATACTACTCTGCCTCGGCCTCCCCCTCGGCGGGGCCCATGCCTTCACCGGGACCGGCTTATCCTGCCCATACTCATCCTGCCCATCCCGTGCATCGTGCGCATCCACCGCAACCTCCTCCGTATGGATACCAACAAAGCATGCACCATCCGCTACCCCCCGCTATTCGATCAGCCCCCGTGGGCAGAGACGAATATTTCTATGGTATGGACTCTGCTGCGCGCGGTGCCCCACCCGGCCCAGATCCTAGGGCAGATCCAAGGGCAGCTCCAGGTGCTGCTGCAGGGTACGGTGGCTACTCGAGCTATTCCAGTGGCTCTGGCGGTGGCGGTGGTGGTGGCGTCGTAAGAAGCTCAAGTGGCATACGTGCAGATGCCCCGACCTTCTCTCCACGTACTACTACCATTCCAGCCCCGACCTCTTCCTCCACTTCCTCCTCATCCACTCAAAGGGCTAGTAACGGTGCTCAAAGTGACAGTGCTGCGGGTGTGTATGGCCGTCCTCTGGAGCCATGTCCTTGCCGTCTTCCTCCGCTCCGTCCCCAGTAGGCCGAGTCAGTGGCGCCTCGGACGGTGGGGCCTTTGATTCCATGTTTGGATCAGGCGGGATCGGGCCTCACAAGTCATTCTACAGCTGCTCGCTTTCCTCTGGAGGCGGTGGCGGCGGTCGTCGTCGTCGACCATTGCGCCTGGATCTGCCCCCTCGGCGACTTCCCGCTACCAGCACTCGCCCCTTATTGGTGGTCTGAGTGGTGGCAGTAGCGGTGGTAGCAATAAGATGCTGGACCCCACTTCTGACCCGATCTTTCTCGGTGCTACTGGAGGCACCAGCTCCAAAGATAAGATTACCTCTGCGCTGTCCATGCTGGACGAGTTTGGCTCCTTTTTCAGCCTTGGAAAGGGGCCGTAGGGAGCAGTGGCTTCAGAGAGGGTAGGTTAGGGCGCGGGGGCGTGGACGATGGCTCTAACTTGCTTGGTTGGTCGGAGCCCGGTGTTGCAGCTCCTACTTCGCATAGCCTCTTCGGCGACCCTCGCAGTCGTGACTATGGCAGCAGCGACGGTGGCTCCGCAGCTGGTACTAACTCCAATGCAACTACTGACCGATCTGCTCTAAGTAGCACATCTTTGAGAAATTTCGCACTTGATGGTGCTACTGTGGGTGCGACGAATAGGAGCGAGG
>CAXIWF010002247.1:0-26561 GCA_964036045.1 Eutreptiella sp. 'Long Island Sound 2002' | reverse complement strand
CATTTTAAATTCCAGATTTTTTTGAAAAGAACTAGAAGCACAACACGTTTCACTGCCACTTCTAAACCTACTCCACACACTTAAATACTTAGTAGTTCCTTCCGCTATTCAATTAATTTTCTTTAAAAAATTTGTTTAAAAGAACGCATTCCTTACTATGATACCAACTAATAACAGCACCATAGCATGAATCCACAGAACCATCAGAACAGATTTTCAACACGCAACACAGTCGATAAGGGATTGGGAACTCACGCTCCACATCGAGGAGTGACACGGAGTCTAGAAAGCAAAGCACGGCCACCCCCTACGCATGGCAACTTTCATTCTATATGTTGCGTTGTGCCTAAGGTGCTACTGTGCTCTTCTCGTTGTTGTATAGTCTCTTCGAGTTTTGCAACTTTGTGAAGTTAAATTTGGGCCAACGGAATGATGTCTAACTTGGGATAAATTCGATTTTGCTTGGAAGTTTTAGTGATTTATTCTATAAATTTATGCTCTTTTGTAAAGAACTCAACGTTCAACGTCAACGGAAAGTTTCCTTGATTCTCGACTGCGTAAGCAACCACTTTTTTGGTACTACAAGTTATAGATACTCTATCGTTAGTTTTTACCATGCCAGACGGAGAATTAGAGAGTCAAGTGGATGATAATCCCGACTATTGCGGCCCAGAGGGAAATAAGCTTCGGGCCGAGGCCAATGCATATGGGGATGAACGGCACAGACTGCTCGATGCCGCCAACGCGGCATATGAAGCTGGCGAGAAGGGCAAGGCCAAAGAACTCTCAGAACAAGGGAAGGAAGCTGGAAAAAGAATGGAGGAGATGCACAAGAAAGCTGCAGCAGTCATTTTGAAGCACCGCAATGATGGACACCCAATTACTTACCTCGATCTGCATGGCTTACTTCTTGCAGAGGCGATCACGGCTTTTAAAGAGCGCGTAGAACTTCTCCAAAAGAAAAGTCAGACAGAGACAAATGGAGTGGAATGTATCTTCGAAGTCATTCCCGGTGCGGGACACCACTCGAAGGGCAAAGCTGTGATCAAGCCTAAAATCATGGAGGAGTTGGACACCATGAAATTGCCGTATACGCACAAGAACGAGGGTACGTTACTCGTCACCATTAAAGCTGGCACCCCTGCACCACCAGCTACTGCAGATGCAGATAATCCTGTTACATCTAGTTATCCACCTGAACCTCCTGTGGCTGAGAAGCCTGAGAGCTCTACTGCGGAGGGAACGCCCACACCTACAGATGATGTGCAAAAGGAGATGGCAATATCGGAGCCGGTTAATGATAGCCACGGCTGTTGTATCATCATGTGATCATACCGAAAGTCGTAGTATCTTATTTATATGCTGAATCACACCCTTAGAATTTTCTATGTATAAGTCAAGACTCCTTCCTGTCCATGCTGGCCAAAACAAAACTTTGATGGGGCTGTGTTTCGAACTTTAAAAAATAAAATAATAAGCTCCCAAGACAGGAGCATAATCAAAGCTCATTAGAAACGATGAAGGTCACATGCTTATGATAGAGTTGTCGCAATTTTACACCGTTACTATCAAGAGAGTCGTTTTTTAAACAAAGTACTATAGTCAGTTTGTTCTGCGCACTGAACTGATGAGAATATACTCAAGTTCTCATACGGGCATTACGATCAATGCGGATATGCATTACGATCAACACAGATGTGCATTACGGGTTATCCACCCAGCGAAACATGACCTGACTGCCCACTAGGTTGCACTCCTCCAGCGTCGAGTCAAGCTTAGTCCTTAAACTCTGAACAGGGAACCGGGTCACTAAATCGAACTCAGCCGGTGCTGTGGGTGTGCGTGATGATGGTGAGGGTGATGATGATGATAGCTCAGCTGCCTCTTGCTGCACTACTACCGCGAACAGGGCGCGCACGGGGGTGTTGGGAGGGTACGCCCGCGCATAGGATTTGCCACTCGGCAGCTTGATAGACACCTTCACGATAATTGTACCAGTCGTCCCTGTCCCTGCTTCTGCTCCAGTCGCAGTCGTAGGATCATCCGGCACCGGCCCGTAATCTGGCAATGGTCTACTATTCAGTGCAGCAGCCGGTGCAGCAGTAGACTCGGTGGCAGCCTCGCTCAGTTCTAGGCTGCTGGATGCTTCACTGCCACTGCGCTCCTTGCTGCTATGATCAAGAGTTCTTGCTGCTACACTGCCGGCAATGCCCCCGTCTGCAATACCCAAACCCCCAACTTTACTTCCGCCACCACCACCCGAGCTGCCGAAACTGGCCCTATCCAACGGTAATCCAACGTCACTGAGATTGCTCCCACTGCGATCTCGCTGCTGCTGTTGGATGCGTTCTACTCCAGCCATGACTCCAGTAGAAGCTGCTGATGAAGAAGTGCCTCCGCCCTCTTCTTGGGCAGCGCCAAGTGCAGCAATATCATCATAGCTGGTACTGGGCCGAGAGCCGGGGGTGGAGTTGCAGTTGGAGCCAGGCTTCGAGTTGCCCTTGGAGGTTGAAGCCGAGGCAGTTAGTGAGTTGCGGTCTGCGAACTCCATCAGCTTCAAGGTGAGATCCTCGGGGGTAATAAAACCCTGCCAGATGAGAGGAGAGTGTGACATTGTTTGTAGAGGAGGGAGGTTTAAAAATGTACCAAACAGGAAGACAAGGTGGACATGGATATCAATCCATCTTTCATGTCATTCCTGAAGAGGAATGGGGGATCGGAAGCTAAATCATTAATGCCTGGTGCAGATTAAGAAGCAAGTCATGGATTTGACTCTACCAAATATATAGTACCCTTACCAACCCACCCTTACCATCCTACCAAAGATCCCCAATTCCCCAGTCAGACTTCAGTACTCACCGTGAGCTGTTGGAGTTTAGCCCCAGTACGCGGGTCGATGATTCCTACGTGGGGGAGATCATCTGTGCTTGTGAGGCGGTAGGTCTGCATGTACTGTTGCCCGTCAGGGGAAGTGTGTCCCCGCTGCCAGAAGAGGAACGAGGCGGCCAGGATGGACTGCAGAGTCTCGTCGACCCAAGTGTCTCTGTTGAGCATGTGTGAGGCGAACTCTGTGTGCGACTGGATGTTCGTCAGCACCCAGCGACTTTCTGACAGGGCCAGTGCGCGGGCCTGGAGAGTAATAGAGAGATAGAGATAGAGAGAGGGGGAGAGAGAGTGAGTGTATGAGTGTGTGTGTTAGTGTGTGTGCATGCGTGTGAAATAATAATGGGGAAAGAGAGAGCGAAAGAGAGAGATAGTGAATGTGCGTGAGAGAGAGAGAGAGAGAGAGTGAGTGTGTGTGTGTGTGTGTGTGTGTGTGTGTGTGAGTGAGTGTGCGTGCGTGTTTAAGTGTAAAGCCCCCCTCAGACAAATGGTAACGCTTTCTCTCTATCTCGCGCGGTGTGCACGTGCGCAACTTTATCGATGAATTATATAATTAAAATTCATCTATAAAGTTGCGCACGTGCGAAAAAATAGTTTGTACTTATAGATAAATTATAATTATATAATTCATCTATAAGTACAAACTATTTTTTCGCACGTGCGCAACTTTATAGACTTTATAATTATATAAAGTCTATAAAGTTCATCTATAATTACAAACTATTTTCTGTGTATGGTTCGGCTTTGACTTTAATGAATTATAAACTAGAATTCATTAAAGTCAAAACCGAACCATACACAAAAAATAGTTTATAAAGTATGAGAAGGACGTTACAATCTTACTTGATCCAATGAGCCGACATAGGACAAGGCGGTAGGCGGGGGAAACATCCAGTCAACATCGGGGCCATCTAGAGCACCTATACCATCTTCTGTTCGGCTCCCGAACCGCATTCGCCCCCCAGCTGGGCCACCCAATAAACGAGCCTTTCTGACTGGGTCGGGGAGCCGGACTCCGTGCTCATCGTACCGCTCCGCACGATTACCATCTCCTCCTTCATAGTCATAATCATCATCACCGCCATAGGGACCGAATGCTCTGCTGGCGGCTGCAGCTCGCTGTGCTGCTGAAGATCTAGCCCCTCCTGCTGCTGCCATTGGCATTATGGAGACTCCTGCCATCATGCCCTGCAAGGCAGTCATCATAGCATCCATGTCGTCACCACCACCACCACCACCGCCTGCCATGACCGCCCCGGGCAGCCTTGGCATAGCTGCACCGGCAATGCCAGACAGACCAGGGATTGGTGGTATCTCATCTCTTCCTGCTCCTGTCACAATGCCACTGTTAGGTCCCGAGGAAACCCGGGATGTTATCAAGTCAGCTGTACCACTATCTAAAAGGCCAGCCTCAAATCGCTCAACTATCGATGAAGCAATTGGAGGTGTATCATATATATTGGCGTTGTTGTGCTGTGCATCCTGAGTACTTGGCGATGAAAACAAAGATGTCGAGGCTCCGCCATCACCACCACCCCTACTCCCACCGCCAGCACCATCGCCTCCACTAGCAGTCGCTGGGTTCTCTAAGAACATCGACACAGCGGTCTCTAGATCCCAGCCAAATGCCTCCAAGAACCCTCTGGCGGAGCCCGGGTCGCACCCAGTCACGTCTACGAAGGCCGCAACCACTTGCGCGTAGCCATCATCAGCTGCACTTTGCGCTGCATCTGCATCTGCACCTCGACTTGCAATGGTATCAGTTTCTGAACTACTAGCTGGCACTGGATCAGCATGTAACCCACTTACAACATCAGTTGTACTGCAACTACCGGAGCTATCAGCTACAGCGTCCAGCACAGCAGCAATATGAGATATATCTTCAGCATCAACTCGTTCTTCACGCCGCACATAATCGTTGGCACAATCTTTACTGCCATCATCATTTACGGCACTGTCATCATCGGCCAGTGCTAAAAATGCCGCATCCTGTGCTGCATGGTCAGGCGATTGAGTGACTTTCGAGTCTTGTGTGCCTCCGTATCCAGCTTGCGCTTCTGCGTCAAAATACTGATGCAGTCCAGAATTCCCGCCATTAAGCAATCTTTCAGATGTAGCAGCAGCACCCCCATCCAGGTCTGCTGAACTAGTATAAAATTCAGTAGTTTCTTGGCCTCCGAGCATGGCTTCTGCGAAGACCTCCATATCAGTCCGTGTCATGATATCGACGTCCTACGAGTACCAGTTTGTATCCAACCAAATAAAACAAGAGAGCGAAAAACAAAAAGCCACACAAGCGGGTACTAAAATCAGACAGTTTTAAACACAATAAAGAACCGCAAAATTAATTACCTGGATGCCATTTGCTCGGAGAAAAGCGCGTAAATCGTCGTCCGAACCGTTCATGGCGGCTAGCACACGTCCTCGATAAAACTTACACTTGTTGTAATTGAAAGGCACAGAACAACCACCTCCTTATATCCTGTCTAGAGTTACAAGCTGAATTTCAAATAATTAATCGACGTATCGAGTACGAGAATACGTATCTTAACTGGGATACATTATCTTTTTATCATTCCTCTCAAGAAGTCTTTTCGGTTTTCACTTCGTTTCTCGAGACAAATTTTGCATCATTGAAAAATGATGCAAAATTTGTCACGTTTTTTTGTCACACGTTTAGAAAACATTCTAAAACGACAAAGTACGTGACAATTAATGAATTCCCCGTCGGAAAAAAAAAAAACGTGTCACTTGCTGCAATCGATTGAAGGGGGGTAAAATTTAATTTACTCGTAATTTACTCTTTTTACATCATACTGATTATGTCGTACGAGCAGTTTGAGCGCGCAGCTCAATAACCCTTTTGTTTCTGCTGATCAGCTCATGCTTTTTATCAGCAATACTGCGGTTAGTTTCCTCTATGCTGCAATTTTGACGAAGTTGCACCGGTTTAACATCAGAGGCAAAAACATCTTGTATACTTGCAGATCTGGTTCTTGCCGCCACATGTCGCTGAATAGAAATGCTGAGTTCGCAGCTGCGAAGGGCTATGATTATGTTATTGGCGTTGACGAAGCAGGTAAGATATATTTCTAGAACTACTATATTTTGCATGTCGATATGAACTCAGCAGCATAACCGTCCGACAAACATGTGCAATGCTTCGTTTTGATTCTAAATGGGTATCATTCACATATTAGGCCGTGGTCCATTAGCAGGACCAGTTGTTGCAGCAGCATGTTATATCAAGCCGACGTCGAGTATTGAGACTTTTAATTGTGGCAAAGGTGTCATAAATGATTCGAAAATGACAACCGAGTCTCAACGCGAGGAAATGTACGAACTATTAACTAATCACAAAGAAGTTTTGTGGGCTGTTTCCACAGTGTCCCATACTGAGATTGATGAAGTTAATATCCTCCAAGCGACGATGAATGGAATGCGAAGAAGCACATCGGATCTGGTTGACATTATGCTCAACCAGGGGAGAATTAGAGACGCTGAACATGCTGCATCCTCTGACATTGATCTCTATAATAATGGCAAGAACACCAAGAAAAGCAGGAACCAGAAGCAGAAAGTAATCTCTAGCAAGACTTTGAGTGAAGAGCATAGAACTGCTCTGATTACTGCCGATCAGATAGTGGCATTGGTTGACGGCAACCGCGTTCCACACGAGATGCCCGTGGCGGCCAAGTTTGTGATAAAAGGCGACGGCAGCATATTTAGTATCGCCGCCGCCTCTATTATCGCCAAAGTGACGCGCGATCGAATAATGGTGCAGCTAGATAAAGAGTACCCGCAGTATAACCTCGCTAAGCACAAGGGCTATCCCACGGCGGAGCATAGGGCGCTGTTACTACAACATGGAGCTTGTGAGATCCACCGCAGGTCATACGGACCAGTGAAGAAGGCCCTGGAACTGCATGCTTCAAAACCCAAAACTACAGCAAATAGAAGCTCTGACTCGAAGAAAGAGGGCGTGGGTGTCACTGAACTGCACAAGAGGAAGAAGGGATGGGCTCAAGCGCAACAGTCTTGTAATCAAGAAGCAGGGAGAATTGCTGGAAAGTCAGACAGTGATGTGCCTGCTGGACTCACAGTCGGTGTAAAGCCCCGATGCCGTAGCAATGATAGCTCCAGAGTTAGTCATCATGCGGAGGAGGTGGAGGAGGAGGAGCGGACGATGACACCAGCACAGCAGAGAGGAACGGTGCCGTCAAATCACAACCATCGTACAAATGAAGCTGATACTTCTAGTGCTGCACCTGCAACTGCAGCTGTTGGGGCTGTGAAGCGGAGCTCGAGGAAGACTTCTAAGGTTTCTTCTTCTGCTGCTACTACTGCTACCACAGCGATTGTTACAGTTGAAAAAGCAGCAGCAGCAAAAGCAACAGCAGCGAGAGTTAAAAATGATGCAAAGAAAGAAGCGCTAGATCTCAAGCAAAGGGACAGTGCAAGTACAGGTACACGATGCACATCTGAGCGTAGCCGGAGCACTGAGCCTACTCCTGCCTCCTTACCACCCCAATCTCTGCGCAGATCTACACGTTTGAATTCTACAGAGAGTAGAAGCAGTAGCAGTAGCAGTAGCAAGGCTACATCCAAGTGATATAAATACAAGCATCGGCTACATAACGTGACTTGCTAAAAGTTGCCTCTGATGTACTGAAAAATGTGTTGCAATCACCCGCCGGTATAATTCTGCTGGAGGGCGATTAACAGTAGTACCCGGGTAAATGATATAATCAATTCAGTAGTGTCTTGGTTCTGTATTTCAAAGTATCTCCCACGACGGACCAACGCTGATACTTCGAGGTGTTATTAATTATCGCTTAAACATGATGCAAACAGAGCATTATCTTTGCCTTGATATGTAACTTCCATGTGGAGGGATATTCCAATATCTTTCTCATCAGTAAGACATTGCATTAGTATGCAGCTTCTCTGGGCACCCTACTTGCTGCTGTATAGGTAACCAGAGGGAGAGATATTCCAATCTCTTTCTCATGTAATTTAAGGTAACGTATCAACAGTGATAGAGACACTGCATCAGTAAGTAAGTTCCCAATCTCATCAGTGAATCACCCCTGGCTCTCTTTCTGCTCTTCCAATCCTCGACTATGGCTGATACCAGCTTAACCGAACAGCTCTGCCGTACTGCGTGAAGGGATCTCTTCAGCGAATCACCCCTGGCTCTCTTCCCACCCCGTCTGTTGCTGAATGATGGGTTTGCAGACCTTGTTGTGCCCTGCCTTCCACTGGGCCACCTGACACTACTTGCTGCAGTACCGTGCAGTTTTGCAGCGCGAACAGAGTTGTAGTCTTGGCAAAGGAACCAAACACACTACCGGCCCACCAGCTTGCTCCTGCTCTCTCGCCAGGTCAAGTGCTTGCCTACCGCAGCCCGTCGCCCAGCGCTGTTCAACGAGTACGCTCGGTTCATCAGCAGCACTTGGGATCTCACGTAGCATACTTCAACCACTCTCTAAGATGTTGGACATGACGCTGCAATAGTTGAGGGATGACACACACATATTTAAAATAAAGGATAATATAAAAAAATATATGGAAAAGGGCCAGATTACCCGAGATTTGGTGGGCTTAGGTCGGCAAGATGAAAGGAAAATTAAAGAAAAATAGCCTTACTGACTTTAAGCCTGCGGAATGAATGAGTATGACACGTGACGCTATCACCTTTGGAGAGTCGCATAGGGAAGTTGTGCATAAAATCAACCTCCGAATCGGATGCTTCTTCCGTAGGTTCGATGAAGATAAGGGTAGTTCCGCCGGGATGCCAAACCGTACCAGAAATGTTCAATATTTTTATGTCGTTCTTTCCTTCGGCATGTGTATTACTTAGAATATACATAAGAAGCAATTCCCGCATATTTGCCCTAATTTTGTGGAAGGGTGCACATATACAATTATTGCAATTCTATGCAAGAAGATTTACCCACCTCGACATGTTCACACGTGGTTGCAAAAATGCCTCTCTAGATCTTGATTTCACTTTTCCTTCGCTTTTTATTCATACTTCCCAATATTATAGAAGTATATTATTAATCCTACCAACAATAAACGAAGAAAACAGTTGTCTTTAGCACTCTAAAGCAAAACTACTTTCTATTTCAAACTTCTCATTCCAAAATCTGAGAATTAAGGATTTTTTTTCACTGCTGCTGATGCAGGCACAAAATTAACCGTGGCGGGTATTTCCAGGCAATGAAAGTTACCTGTATTTTGTGGCGCAATCCCAGCATCCCAGAATCCAGGTGGCCTTTCTCCAATTATCCTAGAATACCGGATAGAATAGCAATTCACTCGTAACGTTAAATTAGCCTACACAAGTCGCAGGTTAGACTGAGTTGGCAAAATATACCTGTATCATATTGCCACATGAGCTTGTCAATGCATGAGTACAAGTACAAATGTGAGTCCGAGTTCGAGTACTTCAGATTACATGTAACTTTACGTAAAATATCTGGAAGTACAACGCTGCATTGTACTGAGGCATCATTTGTGACAAAGCTATACGGAGTATAATTTAAAACTTTGAAGGAATTATTTAGTATAGATATTCAGCGCTAACGCACTTTTGTTGCTCACGAAAGCTCTATTCAACACCCCGGTGTATAAAATGCTACACGCAACAGTGCTTACAGCAAAATTCAACCCACGTTTTTGGAAATTAATGATAGCGGCTAGAATCATTGTACTATTTGTGGCTATTCAGACCATGACCAGTGCACTTGTTACAGCCTCAACAACAGTTACAGAGTGGAAAGTTAAGCCATTCGATGAAGATGCTTACGATATGTGGTCATCTATGAGCCGCAGGGAGAAGCTTACATACCTATTAAATGAAGGTGATGTGGCAGCACTCGCATCGGAGTTCCTTCGCATTGTCCTGTCCACAAATACTGCCACCAAGCTGATTTCTGGGGGTGAATCAGCTCCAGCAGGGCTTCCCAGCAGGTTTCAATCAGAGGCTGCTGTGGGTGGTAATATGATAGCTAAAACACCAACAAATGGTGACAACACAGACGAGACATCCATGACAATCATTTCAAATGTATCTGAGAAAGAGGGTATAACACTGGATATGCTCTTAACGCTCCTTGATGAATTTCAAAGTTCGTCTCATATTCAGAATCTCTTTATGCAGTGCGATGAGGATCATAATAGCTTACTTAACTTCGAGGAATATATTCTCTGCCGTGGCCAGTTTGATATATCTGGCAATGAGTACGAAGTTAACGAATATGATGTGTTAGAGAATGTGTTAGTGGAAGATTTCGAGCAGCTAAAAGATAGATCCGATTTTCGATCCAAACACTACACGTACGACGAAAACGGAATGATTATTGATTAAATTTAATTACAATTCCTATTAAGCTTCAAGCATAACATGTATACAAGGCAAAATCAACATAATATATTATTAGCATCACACACCATCATAGCGTACTTTGGATATCAACGTGGTGTAGTAATCTGTGTTAGTCCTTTGAAAGGTTTAGCATATGTTGAATAACTAATCAGAATTCTCGACATTGCATAAAAGTAGCTGTTAAGGAAGCTGCAGGCCACCAACGCTCCCTTTGTCGTTGTAACTTGTTAGGAAAAAACCCATTCAGAGCAGTAAGTACACAGTATAACAAATCGATAACACCAAAGCCTAACTATGATATATCGATAAAAATTGGAAGTATCGACAACAAGCTATGACCATAACACACTCTTGTGGTTATACTCTGCTTAATTTATCGATCTTGGTGACTTTGCGTCGTTGAGATGGAACCATTGTTTTGAGAATCAATGGTGGCTATCTTGGTGACTGAGCATCTGAGAGGTTGTGCGCCACTCATCACAGGAACCACTTCATTGGATGTCGTACAGCACGGTGACACAATAGTCAGCTCAATAGAGGACGACGTTGAGTTCTGAGCATTTATAGAAGAACCCGTGGTAAGAGAGGTCTGAGAGTCATTTATATCCATGAGTGGCAACCTTCGGCTCGAAGAAGAAGAAGCAGCAGCTGTGGCAGCTGTGGCAGTAGTGGCAGTAGTAGCAGCGATAGCTGTGGGACAGGAGGAAAAGCAGGGTTCCTTGTACGCCGGATCCAGATGCTGCGGTGGGGCCCGGATCCCAAACTGCAGCTCACAGGAGCTGTCTGTGAAGTTGGGCTTCATGTAAAGTGGCACGCCCATCTCCTCCGCAAAAAACTGCTGAGTGGGGCCTGTATGACATATTGAGAGGAGAAATGATCGCGGCAATAACGGGAGAGAGGTGTGCGGTGCAATGAGAAGGGGAGAAGGGGGGATTTCTTCGTATTTTATTATCCGAGATTATATATTGGTAAGATTTGAGCTTCTAGTCTGTTTACCTTTGCACAAGTGGAGGCAGCTTGCTTTGCAACCGACTTCCATTAGAAACCGGCATTCTTTGAGCTTTACTCCACTTTTCCACTCCTGCTGCTGGCGGGCGGCTGCTGCTTCGCCAACGATTCGCCTCAGGCTAAAATTATATCCGGATGTTAGGTTATGCGACGCTTCTGCTTCTGCGAAGACTTCACGGTTACTAGTTTCACTGTCATTGGCAACAATTGCGCGAATGCTTCTGTCAGAATGAAACGCTGAAAATGGTGGTGTTTGTATTGATAGTTGATGGAAAGGAGGAGGATCATTGACACTGAGCACAATTCTCTCGGATGGTCCAACGAGCCACGTAAGAAGATTAAAGCTCATCCACAACGAACATTTTTCACACAAGAATTTTGGGAAAACTCGGTAAATGTTGCGGAACAGTGCACGAACGAACCACGGTACAACGGTCTTAAGAAGAGAAACTATTCGCGTGCGCACTTGAGTAGGCGTAGAGTCGACCAGGAAGTACTGCTTAGAATAACACGTACATAGAATCGGAAGCAAATCAGATGCAGTGCAGGATGCAGTCTTTTAGGAGAAAGTACTATCAAACCTCGATAGTTCTATACCTGAATACAAGTAGTTGCAAGATCCAGTGAAGCAAGAACCCAGCAAAAAATAGGGTAACTATTTCGTACCTTGGTGAGATTGACAAAATCAGCATAGACCATGCCTGGAAATACTACTCTTCGATTGGATATTAAAGAAGCTTGCGAAGGTGGAGCACTTCTCGCGAGGAAGAATGAGAGGAAATATATCGCAGTTTTGTCGAAGAGGCTATCTTTGTAACGAGGAAGTATGCTTGCGGGGGCTGGCCCTGAATTAGCATTATCCATATCTTGGACAGAAGCTACCATTGCATTATAAGAATTTTGATTAAATAACCATTTGCTCCTATTCCTGTGGCTACTCAGTCTCACAAGTATTCTGGGTAACGATCTACTTGTATGCCGTATTGACAAGTAAAGAGCTTGTGCACCGTAGTGCGACAGCAATGCTGTAGCTAAAATAAAAGGTACTACATGCATAATTGTTTTGGGGGCGACAATCAAGATGTAAGATGCTATATTACTGTAATTCCATGTCCTAATAATAGCATAACTTTACTGCTTTAACTACTTCAAAGAATCGTGTCTATTATCTACTATAATAGATATAAAATTTTATCATAAAATTTTATAACCAACTGCAGTAGGCAGCGTCCGTACACTCATAAAATTTCATAGTAGATGATCTACTTTTATCTACTATATGATGATCTACTATAAAATTTTATGAGTGTACGGACGCTGCCTGCTGCAGTTGGTTCAACTTCAAGCTCTGAGTCAGAACAGTATCGACAGCCCTTTAACAATAGTGCTACGGTATGACAAAGCTATCTACTTTGTCCTAAATGCGAACTAGGGTGGCAGCTTCGGATATCCGTTAGGGTTTGGATTTTAGTGGAGCTCGAGGGTCTCATTTCTCCTCTTTCCAGCTAGATTTAGTACTAGATTTTCAGGGTAGATTTCTCCTGTAAGATATCTAAACAACCACCTCTTTGACTTAAGTTACTCTAGCAATAGGTCGGCGAAAAATGCTCAATAGGTGAAGGCTTCACAATAACAAAAAAATTATGATAACTTTACCCACTTAGTTACCTTCCTAGGAGAGAGCAGTGATTTTTGCTTATATTTTTATTAAGAATAATCTAGAAAAGTATATGCTGGTGCGTTTGAAACATCGGCAATATATCAAGTTGCCAACAGTGTTATACAAGAAGTGAGAAGCACGTGCTAACCCTTGATGGGAATCAATGGCCGATGTAAACACCCGGGGCCCCACTCATGATACCATAGCATGTGAACATCCGATGTCAAACCCGGTAACCTTTAATGGTTTTGTATAGAATAAGTTTTATGCCCCGGGCCTGATGCAACTGGTCGTTAAGCTTCGGGTCGGGCCAGCGGGGCGGGGTTAATTGGTTTGACACTTCTTTAAACATAATTCAAGTCACAATAACCAGCCGGACCAACGGGACTCGACGCGATGCCACGGTTGATCAGTCGGCATCTCTGCACCAGCAGTCTGTCCTCCGCGCCATCCACGTCAGTCGTGTTCTGAGGGCTCCACAGTCGCTCAGCCACTGCCGCTGCCCGCGGATAGATGTTCTGCAGCATGTTGTTGTCGTCAATGTACTCGCTCCATAGGGCCGTTTCACCACCTTGGATATATGGAGTCTGAGTCGAGGGGGAGGTTAGATTAGAGGTGGGTTCATACCCATACATCACCTGTTGTTGCAATGTATAACCAAGCCAGTTAGTCACAGTGCGCAAACCACGCCACAGTGGTAAAATAAAGTTAAGAATTAAAAGTTGATGATAGAGTAGACAAAATAAAGTTGTTGATTCAATAAAAAAATATTACCGTGCATTGTGTGGGGAAAATCGCTAGCAATCATAGTAAAGTAAAACGTCGCTAATCTCACACAGACATTACCTGCCAAGTGTTAGTGGCGATATTGAGGTACCAGTAGTTGGAAGGTGACGCCAGCACGTTGTACTGTGCAGCACTGATGCTGTTGATCATCGAAGCATCAGTCCACACCTGCACCATTATTGACAAAAAGATATAGTGAGTGTTATTAGGTAAAATACTATGATGATACAAAAAAATAAGTTTATCAAATAACTGCTACTTATACAAATAATCAGATGTCGAGTACAGTATCATTTTTTTCCTCCAGTGATCATTTTAACAATTTATCCACGACAAGAAAGAAATCTCCGGGAATTTCAGCAATCATTATAATCCCCAACCACGCACGCACACATTAAAACTACCTGGAACACAGCGTTCTCACGCGAAACATCGCAGCCTGCTTTGAAGACCTCTTCCCAGTGGTGCACTTTATTACCGGCACCGGTGGTGGGGTCAACATCAGGCGGCTGTAACGCAGTTACGACGATATCATCCGCTTTAGTGACGAAGTAGTTCATTAGCTGGTCGTAAGAAGTCCACCCCTGCTCATCCATAAACGCCACGATGGATGCATCCTCTGCCCAGCAGCCGTACACCACTTCGTCTCCACCCAGGTGTACCCGTGACCCGTGTGGAATTATGGTGTTAGTATTCGACGAGCCCTGTGCCTGCTGTGTTCCAGCAGCGGCAGCAGCGAGCAGATCGGAGAGGATGCCGGAAAGAACGGTGTAGGTTTCGTCTAAAGTTGGGTTGAGAGCAAAGTCGTTGATGTTGTAGCTGTATTTCTCAAAGCACTGCGCCATGATCGAGGGGTACCCTATAGATTGGTAAATCAAGGCGAAAAAAAAATGCCAATATTAACATCGTTGTTATGGTGTGCGCGTGCGTTCTATTTTTGGGTATTGGGGGGGGGGGGGGGGGGGGGGGGGGGGAGTAGTTACTGGGTGTAAATGATTGTCAAAAATGTTTGTATATTCATATGTGTTTAGATTCAACGATCCACTTCGAAGATATACCTTTGGTCCAGGCTGCAGCGTGACCAGGCACGTCGACTTCGAAGATAACTTCAACTGCACGCTCGTACGCGTACGCCACCAACTCCTGTAGCTGCTCCATAGAGTACGTCATCTCCGGGCTAAATGCCCCATTGGACATCGTCGGCTCAGAGGGGGTCTGATGGTCCGCGAAAGTAGCGTAGAGTAGAGTGGAGTTGATTTGAGTAGATTTGAGTGAGGTTAAAGGAACTAAAACAACTGAGGGTGCAAGACATATCAACCATATAAAACATGTGGAATGTCCACCTCGGTGGGCATTCAATGCTGTCTCAAATAGAGAACAGTGTCTCAAATGTTAACACAGTGTCTCAAATAGAGAACTTCTCTTGAAATTAAAAACAATTACTTTTCTGTTACCTTTAGTGGAAAGCTTTCTGCATCTACCGTGTGCCAGTGAAGGACGTTAAATCTGCGAGAACAAAAAAATAAATGCGGTCATTAAAAGTAGCAAAAAAAGAAAAGAAAAGAAAGGAGAAAAAATGTTTTGTACCCCGACCATCGATGCAGCTAATGAGATCAGCAGAGAACAAAAAACACTACTTACTTGTTAATCGGCAGTGAATCAATGACTTTTTTAATCGTATCGACGGATATAAAATGCCTCGCAGTATCAATCATGAGGCCACGATGAGGGAAACGGGGCTCGTCATTGATATCCACATCACCATAAAGGAGCTTTACTGTCTCAGTGTCACGGACGAGTAGCTGGCTAAAAGTTTCCATGCCACGTAAGAGTCCCCAAATAGTGGTAGCAGATATACTGCATGTTCCATCAATGTTAGATGTAAGAATATGGTAGGATTCGTCCGCACCGATGATTGCCCCAATATCAGCCGATTCTGCTCGAAGAGTGCATTCCGTTAACCCCCCAGATGAAGTCTGGGGGACGTTAATTAAATCCGCATATCGCGAAATCGCATTATTAACAACATCACCGTAATCAGCTTCAGGAAAAAAGAGAAAGCTGCTGTCCAGGTTGATAGAATTTCCATTCAAGTTCGCCACGGATGAAGGTAGGGGCCACAGCGAATCCACATCACCCAGTACTCCTCTGGCGCAGAGCAAAAATAATCCGACAAACCCCAAGCGAGTCATAGTTCTCATTTTGCGATGACAACCTTATGTTGCTAGAAATATGGCAATTTCGCGGTGGTTGAGTTTGGTTGACAGATACTTTTATAACGAGCTCATAATCTTGGTAAATGAAGTTACGACTGTAACTTACTGTAATTTACCAAAATTATGAGATCGCAAGTTGTGACCTCTGAGCGAATCCCAACAGTTTGATCCTGGGAACCTGGGATCGCTCCTGCTGTGCTGAGCAGAACCCACTGGCCCGCCAACATCCCGTCCGGCATCAACGATGATAACTATGTCATGTCAAGTGCCAATTTGGCACTTTTCGAGCCTCTCTCAGCGATATGTGATAAATCACGAATATTACTATTCATATTTTAGTTTTGTGCTACAACTGCCAGTGCGTTCTCAGCAGGCTACATGTAATGCCAAATTGGTGATAACTTATCACCAGTAGCCTAGGAACGATCTTGGCTCGAATATTGTTTGAAACTCACGATAGTGTTAGCTGAGGCTGTCATTAAATTGAACCAAGCTTTTTGCACCAGTACTTCGTAGAATTGATATTGATTAGGGATATACAACCGTAATTCCTATGCTGCACTACTCGAAATCGCTGATCAATATCACTAGATAATGGTAGATAGGGATATTGGGCAGGGCGATGCCAGTGAGAGAGGGCGATGTGATGCATGTGTGCTGCGCCTACATCTGTGTGTTGTTGGTAGTTGAGCGGAGAAGCTTGCGACTGAACTGTGTCTGTGCATCTACCACTAATATGATGATGCTAGTGAAACGGCAAAACATTAAAAATAAACACGCAGCATTGCATGAGTACCAGCGGTAATGCCAGCTAGTTCATACAAACATACTTAAAAACCGTGGTCTTGATAGGCAACATCTTGGAATGATAGCGCTATCAGAGCATCCAGAGAAATCAGCTAGATTGGCCCACAACGCGAATGAGCAGTTCTTGTAGGGCTTCCTGCTTTTCGGCCATACGTTGCATCTGCCCCTCTAGTCGATCGAGACGAGCAACACTTTCATCCATGAACAGCTGTGCGATCTGAATGTTATGCGCCTCGGCATGAGCACGCTGTCGCGCTGCAGCTCGCTGCTGTTGTTGTTGCTGTGGTTGAATTTGACCTTCATTTCGATTACTAGCACCGCCACTAAAAACACCGCCTGCAGAGCTTACTCCCCTACTAAGGAGAGCTGGTGCCACTGAAGAGGGAGGAACCATCAATGTGTGGCGCAGGTTCTGCATAGCAGTAGTTGTATTATGAGTGCCATCTGCACCACCACCACCACCACCACCACCTGCTGTGGTCGGAGTCACTCTCCCATCACTACCTTCAAGGTGAGCATCAACCGGATGCACTGTCGCCGAAGAACTAAAAGCCAGGAAACTTGCTTTGTGCTGTAACTTAGGCTGTGAGTGCCCCCGCACCACCCCCCTCCGAACATTAAACAACCCCATATCCAGAGCACTCTTATTATTATAATTGTGGAGGTGTTGATCATTATGATCAGCCTGTACGTGGACCTTCCCCTCCCCACAACTATCGGGAACCTCAACCGCAACACTACTTGCTTTCCCCCCGACCTCACCGCTACCATCGTCAACCCCAGTACCCTGCTGGTGAATTTCGTCATAATGCTCAGCAAACCTTGGATCATTGTTATGCGGGTTGTCTACGTCATCTGGATTATATTCCACCCAACCCTCCTCGAAGGCGGAATCACTTGCCCGCATAAATAGCGTACCAAAAATACCGACCAGGCCATTAATAATGCCGAAAGCAGTCATGCACATGTAGAACATTACTACGATGAAGAGGACAGGGTCCAAATGAACCAAGGAATATGCGAAATCGAGACCATTGCCATCAAAGAATGCGAGCCGAATCATGGTGTAGATACACTCTCCCCTGTTTGTACAGTGAGCATAACTCTCATCAGTTGCAACCCAGAGAGATATTCCGAATACAAAAGCCGAATAGAAAAATAAAATCATAAGCAGAAGCCCGCCGCGAGTGTTTTTACTGATCGTAAATAACTCCGTGCCCAACGAGTTGATAGAAAGCACTGCAAATTTCATGACATTGAGAAAACTGTTGCCACCACCGCTACCAAAAATCGGCTCCATCAGTTTTTGCACAGTGTGAACTACGGCTGGCTCTCGATAGAACCTAGTGGAAGAAAGTGTTGGTTGGTATTTCAAAATAAGATTTTGCTCAACTCAAGAAATAAATAATCATCCTTAGTAGATTAACTACCAGAGTTAGTAGTAGTTTCATTGGAATAGTAAAATAAAAAGTATTACCAGAGAAGGCGAAAAACACGAAAACACCGCAATGCAGCAATACCGGGATGCGTGTTGATCAGAAGCCAGCCAAAGATTATCAAAAATAGTTCCATCATAATTTCTTCGCGATCAATAGTTACAGCTTTGTAAACTCTCCACATAAACTTCAATCTACCACGTTCTCCGTTATCTTCCATTTTCTTAGCAACATGATCCCACTGATTGGAAGCACAAGAAAAAAACTGAATAAGCAATAACCCTGATGAGATAAACAAGACGGCTCGCTGGGATACATGAAGATGAACGCTTGGAAAGTGAGAGCAAAGGACTGGCTCAGCAACTATTGCGCCAAACACAAGGATCCAGAAGAAAACACTTGTAGTTAGGTACTGGCACATGTATCCCAAATGTTTAATCATGTTTCCAACAAATGTTTTAAAATATAAAATTAACAATCAACACCAGGAATAGCGTAGATTAAATTTTGTCCAACACTTGAACGTTCCCCCGTCATAATAGATGATCAAAAATCCCTCAAACAGGAGTAGAATACCCAGCTAATTTACCGGTAAATTTATTTTTATCCGAAAAGATCGCAGACGATGTTGCAGTTACTGTATTTACGGACCAAAAAAATTGCGAAACTGTCATGGAACTTCAAGCATCCAAACATCCCAGGATCCCCGCAGCATGCCAGCAGTGCTAAAACAAAATTTTACCTCTAAAACTTAGAAGTATAAGTTAAGAAAGGATCCCTGGGATCCAATAATTACCAATACTCGTATTACTTTGATAAAAGTATTTCCAATTTCGCTTTTCGGCAGGAAAGATTGAAATCACCATCCGATATCTCAGTATGTTCCGCACAAGGATCAGTAAGTTAACACCCTTTATACTTTTCATTTCATCGGTTGGATTCCTTCAGCGCAATATAACAGCTTTTCACTTCCCTACGAACAGGTCAATGTTAAGCAAGAGTAATATTCATACAATTGCTGATGGAATTAGATACGGAGCAAGTTTCATTGCGCTGGGAGCTGCTAACACTGGTAGTTCAAGGGGCGTTACTGCAGCGGATGTGCTAGCTGATCCTCAGTGGCCAGAGGAATGGCCTTTCAAAACCGAAGATTTCAAGCGGCAAGATGAGAGTTCTGATAATTCATTTTATAGCCAACCACGTTTTGTCTATCATATTGATGATAATGCAGTCGCAGCCTTGACGACGTATTATAAATCTGTGTTCTTCGATGGTGCATCCGTGTTGGATGTGTGCTCGTCGTGGGTTTCACACTTCCCAAAAGATATCAAGCTGGGACGAACGGCTGGAACCGGTATGAATGAAGCTGAGCTCAAAAGGAACGATCAGCTCACAGAATACTCTGTAAAAGACTTGAATGTTGATCCCTCCTTGGATTACGAAGATAATAGTTTCGACTTTGTGACATGCGTTGTCTCGGTAGATTACCTGACTCGGCCACTTGAGGTATTTACAGAGATTCGGCGAGTCCTCAAACCTAATGGGATGGCCATCATTTCACAGAGCAATCGGTGCTTCCCGACCAAAGCCATCAATATCTGGCTTAATACAAATGATTTGCAACATATGTTTATTATCGGTGCGTACTTCCACTATGCGGGCGGCTTCCAAAAAGCCGAGGCGATTGACGTGTCTCCTAATTCTTTCCCCTTCGGATCTGACCCTATGTATATTATCCAAGCCAAAAAAGAACAAAAATAGTTTCAAATTAGTAGGAGCATGTCGCCCCTATGTGATATAAATAGATATCATTCTGCCATTATGATAGTTTGCGTCCGAGTCAACACTTACGGAGTCTGATGGGAAATGATTTTAAACACGAGGTTTAACTAGATAGGGTAAATGCCATGAGACCTGGCCTTTCAATCAGAGTATAGCAAAGTCGTGCAACTGTTGCTCACAGGGAAAGAGAGGAAAGTTTTATTTATCCTCTAGAAGGATTTTGTGGTGCTATTACTCATTTTAAGTTGTTGTGCGACAAACAAATCGTTGTGTACAGTTACAAAAGCAGTCTACTAAACTCGGTTTTCATATGGTAGAGCAGAGGTGACTATGTGCATTCTAATAGTATTTTCACCACAGATGACGCTCTAATTCAACCCACACCTCATTTCGCCGCTTATTGAGCGAAAACAATGCATCATACTGTCCAATTGTGACCTCCTCCACATCCTCTTCCACGCCCACTTTAGTTTGACTATACGGTTGGTGTGATGATTGTGGCTCGAGGCCATCAGCACGCAACTGTGCCATGAGTTGCCGAGTGTAACCACGGACAACGGGCTCGGTGGCAGCCACATCAAACCGTGCCACTGCCACAACTCGGCTCCGTACGCGCACTCGCTCCACACCGGGGATTGTGGGCTCAGGCAGTCCTGACAGAGCATCCTGTAGCTGCTCGCCTGGCATGGCATATTGCATAGGCCACGTCATCACTTTCTCGCGCTGCCGATGCTCAGTCCCCTGATCCTTTGGTCCCTGCTGCTTGTCGGTATAAGCAGCTTGCTGGTCCTTGTTTCTGCTAGTATCACCTGCACTATAACCTTTCCCGATAATACTACTATCACTAGCAGTTTCAGCGTCTTTTATTGTCATCAAGGTAGGAGTAAAGAACTGCAACCTTGCTGCTTGTTCATTCGATCCGCCAGCGTAGGAACCAAGCCTGTCATAGCCCTCAGGTCTCTTATCATAGCGGGTTTGCGCGCAAAGCATTGCAGGATATCGACGAACCTCATAATTTCTACTTCGCCGTAACAACTCGTACTTTTGAAAGGGAAGCGTGGAGAGAAAGGAGTGGGGAACAAATTATGAGGAATAATTAACGTTAGAAGAACTGGTGCCGATAAACAGAAGAAGATAAAACAGATAAGGAATATTGAGCTGCGGAAGCATCTCAGAGTATCATTATGAATCAACTAGGAAGTTTCTTACATAACAGTTCTGATAAGCTTTCAAATCAGAACATTTTTTTTAACGTACCGGAAGTTCAGGAGCGCTTAACTCAGCTCCATCATCTCGTTTGCATTGCGATAGAAAATCCCCAACTGCGTCCCCAATGGCAGCGAACTATATTCACCACTTCGTAGGTTGATACTGTCCCAATAGTCCTCCTGCTTAATAACAATTCCATTACCGTCTAGGGTATATACCGATACACCGGTGAACCTTGGACGTGGCTTCCATGGTACAAACTTTACTTGTACTTGCAGCGTCCATCGAGTTTGTATTCGACCATCAGGTAGAGATTCTACACTGTGCAATACAATAGAAGCATCATGAAAAAGAATTCTACCAAGTTTCGTTCTACCGGCCAACATATCCACATTCTTCTGGTAGTTATCAATTCCCTTTATATTGTTTAAAGGATCCAAGAATTCAACGTTGGGAGAGTAGAATTGCTTCTCCATCGGCGAGAAAAAAGAGGAATACTCTCTCGCCAAGCACCTCTTGAGCTGTGAGTTAGCATCAACAGTGTCATATATAGGTTTACTCATGTGCAAAGTATGGCAAACTTTCATTGGTCGGGAAAATGCACAGTACTTTGTGTAGTGCTTCTCTTGTGTGACGGCAGTAGCAAAGCTTTGGATAGCCTTGAGCTCCATTTGGAGGAGCAGCAATGCTAGCAAAATGCATAAGACCATTGTTTCACCAGGGTATAGAATGCCTACTAAAGGATATCATCAATGCAATATCTCGTAAGTATAAATTAAAATTAAACATATCCCAGTACAGTATTGAGCAATTTTAATTTGATGACACCCGCAGTGCTGACAACTTTTTTTTAAACGTTTTTTTAATAAGCACAGTTTTGATATGTCAATATATATTATCGCATATATGAAAATCTAGATATTGTGTTTCTGAGCTGGTTTTCGGGGTTTGCGACCGCGAAGTTCAACTCGGACATTTGCTACTGACAGGCAACGCAGTGTCAGTCATTATCATATTTACGAGAGCATAAAACATTTCGTCATGAAATGGGGTTTTGGATAAGCCCTCGTGCCTTTCATCGATGCTGGATGGCATTGATATTTTTTACGGCAAACTTGCAGTCCTCGGTCATAAACGCTTTCATTACTCATCTTTCAAGATTTCAACCTGCGGCCGAATCAAGAACACGCAGCCCAAGGTGTTTTGTAACAGTCAATGAAGCGATTACTGCATCAGCTGATGTATCTCTACTCAGCGATGTTGACAGAAATCACGCGAGGTTTGAGTTTGTCACCTCACTATTGTTGGCTGGATATTCCTTCGAAGCCTACAATGACCCTGGTCACGGGAAGATCTCTGCCAGGTTTGACGATGTGAAATTAACATATCCATCCACAGACTTTTCACGACGATGTTTCGACGGTATCTTGCTAGTAACTTTGGAGAAAGGAAGTGTCAAATACGACGAAGCTCTAGTAGAAAAGATCTTGACTGGGAGTGAAGCTGATCCCTATGTCTATATATCATCGTGCTTACAGGCACATACAAGTACTAACATTCTTTTTAAGAGCGAGCAAGCGACTAGTGATGATCTTTGCGGAGTTTATCAGGGTGATTCGGTTTTGGACAGTGTGCGCTCAACGGTGCAGAGTAACAAAGCTAAGCCGTCCTGGCAAGAAACTCATTTCCTTTTTGTTAAAGATGCCGACCGAACTGACATTGAATTCTCAGTATATGACCAGCAGCAATATAGCGAGGATGTTTTCGTTGGAAGTGGACTATTAACGATGCAAGATATACTGGCTGCAACTGGAGATAGCGACGGAAGCTCAACAGTAGATTCCACAGATGCAGCCAGTTCTGAGCAAGGAACAGCGCTCCCCCCGCCACTAAAACTTCCCATTCCGCTGTACACAGACACCCCGTTTAATAAGAATTACGGTGTTGATGATACCGAAACTGTAAAAGGTGCGAGAGGGATGGACACTGGGAAGAGAGAACGTACTGGGACGCTTTTAGTCAGCGTTCAGTATATACCCTGGTTTGTATCCACGCCACTTGGTCGCGATACCAGACCTGCTGGTGTTGGTATTGTTAGAGAGGGGGTTGACGGTGTAGAAAGAGAACGAGAGGGAGGCGGTGGTGTTGATCGGAACCAGGAAAGACATCAGTCTGCTGCAGCAGCTGATCCTAACAGTGCAACAATGAGTATGACGGGTGTGCCACCAACTGAAGGGCATGGTGTTGGTCTAGGGTCAGATGTGAAGTCTTTCGACAAAGCCAACGCGGGTAGACCAGCACGAAACATTGCTGCGGCTGTGGCCAGCGCTGTGAGGTTAGGGGAGCCGGTAATGGAACGCATCACCACAGCGACCGGAGAGACTATAGGTGGCAGTTACTTAGAAGGCATAGACAGAGAAGAAGACGCACACAGCACGTTAACTAGTACAGCAGATGTGCAGTCTAGAGCTACCAATGGTAAAGGCAGCAATGACGGAGAAAGTCATAGTGGTACTGGTTTTGATAAGGGGAAAATAAGTACTATGGCGAACAAAGCATCTAAGAATCTTGACACTGCTTCCCCTGATAAGCAGCAGAGAACAGTAGGACGCAGTTCAAGCAGCAGGTCTCACATGCGCCCGAAACTTCCGAAAGGTGCATCTGGACCTGGGGCATCTTGGGCTCGACTGCTGCGGCAGGTTCTTGAGCAGCAGGGAGTGCAGCTGCGGGTATCGGATGATTCTCCACTCTATGAGGCTTTCCAACCATCGAAGCAGGTAGATCAGAATGTGCCCGGGCAGGCCCAGGTAATCAAGGAATCGCCGATTGGTTTTATAGAAGGTTCTAGGCAGAGATTAAAGGAACAGGAAGCGGTGAGTCACGATGATTTGTTCGGAGATGGTAGAGTTGGTGCTTCTGGAGATGGAGTAGATGGGTTTCACAGAGTACAAGTTGACTGCAGCAGCAGCGTTGGCGGTAGTGGCGGAAGAGGAGCCAACCCCCAGTGCAGAATTCCTAATGTTTTTGTTCCGGGCAATATGTCAAAGGCACTTCTGGAAGGGCTAGCGGATGGCAATTTACATCAGGTGTGTGCCATTGATTGCACAGGCACTGACACGCAAGTCATGATTTGGGCAGACATCGACAGAAAAGTCATCATTTTTGCTTTTCGAGGCACGGAGAAAATCCAAGATTTCCTGATCGATATGGACTTTTTCCAAGCGCCGTTCATTGATCCTAAAAGCTTGACACCAGAGGATGCTGTAAAGTTTCAGCGATTTATGGATGTTAATGTTCATAAGGGATTTCTGAAGGCGTACAAATCTGTACAGGGCGCTATTTTACAGCAGTTAATGTTCATTTTTACTGCTGAAGTTGCTGATCGGAATTGCACTCGCATTGGAGATCATGATCTAGATGGTGGAGCCTCTGGGTGGGAGATATTTTGTACTGGTCATTCACTAGGAGGGGCATTAGCAACCATTCTCTCTTTTGACTTAACTAGGATGGCATTGGGATATATTCCGTCTTCATCTATGAGACCTCTCAATACTGACACTCGGGGGATGGTTACGCAGGAGGCTGTAGATACCAAGCAGGTTTTTGTAGCCGCTAATGCTACCACAGTTGCATCTACAGAGCTTGAGCCAAGTAAAGACAAGAGCAAGGCTACAAACGGCAAGCTGTCTTCCTTTCTCAATTGGGCTTCGAGGCTACCACGGTCGCAGTCGCAGTCACAGGCGAAACAAAGCAATTCTACCAATCCTCGACACTCCCGGACATTACGGGAAGAAGCCCCACGGCATCATCGAAGATATGGCCACTTTGCAAGTTTAGTAGCTCAGTCCCGGTCCCGGGACTCCACTCCATCTTATATGCATGATACTCTTTTTCAGGGCTGTCTCCGCAAAAGTCGCATCAGGGCGTATACATATGGCTCCCCTCGAGTTGGCAACGCGCAGTTCGCCAGGCTGTATGACCAGATAGTGCCCCACTGTTTCAGAGTAGTTAACCAGCGTGACGTGGTTGCACGGTTGCCCCGTAGCAGTAAGTCCGGTTTCCTTGTGCGCTACGAACACGCTGGTCGTACTGTGCTTATTAACGAAGGTGGCAAGTGGTTAGGTCGACCTCGTCAAAGCTCAACATTCACACCTTCCAGCCCCACTGCGGAGCAGCAGAAGCCACCGAAGCAGTCTAAAAAGCAGTCTGCAGCGCATGGCGACGAGCAGAGTGTTAAGCAGAGCGAAAGAGCGAGAGAGTCGCACGCAGTTCCTGTCGCGCCGGCAGTTTTATTAAGTGCGCCCCCCTCTTTAACATCCAATGAGCGGGAGGACATGAGAGGTGTGGGGACAGTCAATACTTATAGAATGCCGCCTTCGGACGCAGAAAGGCAACGAAACAGAAGCATCGATTCTCTATTATGGATTGAGGGGGAATCTGAGGGGGTGTGTCCACTTGAAGATGTCGCTTTGCTCTCGCCATCATCCCCGCTGCTGACCGCCTGGAAGAACACGTTCGAACAGAACCTCAGACTGGTGCAAGGAATGTCTAAGGTTACTTCACTGGCCCAGGCGATGGTTGCACAGGCTCAACTGTCAGGACTGCCGAACTTGGCGATAATGGGCGTGGGCACCAATGCTACCCGCCTGCCTCAGTGATCAGCGCCAACAGTGGGACACTGCGACTAAAAATATTTCCCAACTTATGACCAGGCAAATGGAACTGTTTTCTTCATTATCGACTACTTCTGGCGACACTTCTAACCATCAAAGTAACTCCACCTCTCTACAGAAGCAGAATCAACAAAAGTGGCAGTTTCCGCCTTTCCCATTTAGCACACGCAAGGTAGAGCAACTCGAGCAAAGTGCCAATTCTACACAATCATCTGTCGTACAACTAGCCTCAGAGGTAGGCATGCTGCAGGAGGTATTGGCTGATCCTTCCGTCACTATGGAACCCAGTGTACATGTCCAGGTGCAGACAGGACTAAATCAGATAACCCAGACTTTAAATGATATACGCAGTAAAGGAGAGCTGACGAAACTATCCAATCCGTGGCCCTTTATTGCGAACAATACGCTCTATAATGCTCTGGATAGTGGGGTAGGAGCTCTACAGGGGGCAGTTGCTGATATGACTGCTAGTGCCAGTGTCTTACAATCGGTATTCGGTAATAGCACCAATCGCAATAGCAGTGCCAGTGGCAGTAGCAGTGCTTATAGTGGTCCCGTTAGTAATACTGCTCTCTTGGAGCCGCGGCTTCGTCGCGCAGGCCACACACTGCTACAACGACTTACCACCACCACTGCTGCTGTATCGAAGAACGTCGAGTTGAGTGAGCGCTTAATATCGGACCCTGATGTCCAGTCAGCAATGCAGTC